>JAKTUH010000050.1:0-127172 GCA_030556585.1 Geotrichum carabidarum
ACACCAGTCACCACAATGACCAGAACGTTTATTTTCGACTCCGCAGACCCAAACAACTCGACCTTCATCGACGAGGTCGCGACCTACACCTCGGACGAGGACCTCGATGAAGACTTTTTGTCGTTTGAAGATGACCTCCAGCACAGCTCAACGTCTTCGGACTCAGAAAGCAGCGTCGCCAGCGGCCGGAGTGGCCGCAGCAGACTTAGCCGGTTCAGAAGCAGAACCAGCACGTATGATAACGAATACCCCAGCGACGACGACGGCCGGTCTCAGCGCCTGGTAAGAGCTATTTCAAGGGTGGTGCTATCGAGTGGCGCTAGTGTCGTCGGAAAAAACAAGCACCGCACCAACTCGGACGACTCCAACGATAACGACGACGCAGGAGAGGGCTCCTCCAGCCGCCGCTCCCGCCGTCGGAATAAGAAAAACAGAAAAGCAAAACGGACAAGCACAGAGCTGGGACTGGCGGGGCATCCCTTGGAGGCCCTGGAGGAACCGGTGCAGGTCATCTCGATGCCGGATGTGGTCCCAGCAGAGGGTATCATGGGTACCCAGGGGTTTGAAGCCGGGCAGGTCAAAATCAACCTCCCGGACGACAGCTCCGTCAAGCAGACCCACGCCTCATCGTCGGCCAGTAACATCAATTCCGAAACAATGAAAAACAATGACATCCCTACCATCACCATTAATGACGATCCGTTGCAGAAATCACTGAACAGAAAAACCTCCCAGAAAAAGATCCGCAGAAGGTACTCGGGCAGCATGGGCGCGGCTGCCGCGGCCCAGCGCCGCGCTGGTTGGGAACCGGGTGTGGATATCCGCACGACAGACATTATCCTGCAGTCAGTCGGGTCCGCCGTTACCATTGTTGACTACAGCGAGACCAGATACAGAATCATCCAGACCGAAGTGTACCCGGCTCCGCACACAGACGACTCGCTGCCTGACCCATCGCTGGTCGTGAACGCGGAGTTTCATCGACATCTTAATACGAGGCCGTCGTGGTCCAAGGTCAGGTGGATCAGCGTGAACGGCCTGTCGTGGGAAGCCATCTCGGCCATCTCGAAGCGGTACCAGCTGCATCGACTGGCCATTGAGGATATGGTCGACATTCCGCAGCGCACCAAGGTCGATTTGTATCCGACGCACACGTTCTGCTGCCTGCCCCTGCATAAACTGATTGCGTACAAACCGATGCCGAAACAAGAAGACAACTTCTGGCACTGGGCCCTCCGCAAGGATACAAAGGTCAAGCCTAGGAAAAGCGCAACGAAACTGGGGCCTGCGAAATCAAACGTCTCGGTGAGCTCGCGCAAGAAGAAGGTGGAAAAGGCCATGCAAGTGCCCGTGCTGCAGAGACCAGAGCCAGTAGTAACTATCCCGCCGGGGCGCCCGCAGCGCGCAAACCCGCCGCAGCAGGTCATGCCTTCGCGCAAGATTGTGATTCCAGACTCGTCGAGCAGCAGCAGCTCCAGCGAGGATGAGGACGTGGAAATCAAGCCCCTGAACGAGATTTTGGCTGCCACGCGCATGGAAACAATACACGAGTGGAACAATCCCTACTCGGTGATCCAGCAGAAGAGCATGTTTATCGAGAGCAAGCGCCCACTGGCGGTGTTTAAGCGAGCCGTGGGCGTGGAACAGGTGTCGCTGTTTTTGACGTCTCAAAACACCGTCATTTCATTCTTTGAGCGGTCGGCAACGGACATTGAGCGCCCGCTGCTGGCGCGTTTGAGCAAGGAATCGACGATTCTGAGGGAGTCGTGCGACCCGTCGCTGCTGTTACAGGCGATTGTGGACGCGATTGTAGATCTGATCCAGCCCATTGTGGCGGCGTACCGCCGACGCCTGGACGAGCTGGAGGTCGACGCCATGATCCACCCGTCCATGTCGCACACGCAGGACCTGCACTTGATGGCTGGCGAGCTGTCGATGCTGCGCAACACGATTGTGCCGATCACGAGCTTGGTCCTGTCTCTGCGTGACCATACCGTGGCGGCCCAGGAAATGGAGCTGGGCCAGCATCATCATACGTATCAGAGCAACGGTGCTCAGAACCAGCATCAGAATCAACATCAGCATCATCAATATCAGCATCAGCATCAGCCCGGTCAAGGCAAAGTGCATCAAGACTCGCACCACGGCGTCAACGACCACCGCGACTCTGACTGCGCCTCAATTGGAGGCTCCGCCGACCCCATTGGCGGCAGCCGCGTGACCGCGCTCGCCAAAGTGTACCTCGCCGACATTTCCGACCACTTACTCTCACACACACAGGACCTCGACGTCATGCGGAACAACACCAAAAATATGATTGACCTCATTTTCAACACGATCTCAATCCAATCCAGCGACAGCGTCAAGCAGCTGTCCGTGATCACCGTCATTTTCCTTCCGCTGTCCTTCTGGACCGGCTATTTTGGCATGAATTTTAAGGTGTTTGGCGCGCTCGACTATAACATTTCGTACTACTGGATCGTGTCTGTCCCATTTTGCGTGGCAGTGGTGCTACTGGCGATGGTGGGCTCGATTGTGGCCGGGTTCCGGCGTGCCAAGATTTTGGTCAAGAAGAAGGTGAGGGGTCATCAGAGGCGTGTTAAGAAGAGAATGAGAAAGGCGGCGCGCAAGAAGGAGCTGTCGTATGCTTGATTGACATTTCATCATCTTTTATAAATGCTTTTTTTTCTCTTGTACTAGACCAATGACATACTTAGACTAATTTTTGTTTTCTTGTATCACCAGTTAATTCATTTCATTCTACTGAATTCTAGTTAAGTCAGTTTAACTGTTTCGATGCTAGTGTATTGTCATGTAGTCTTTCATTCTTGGCCGCTAGTCAAAACCCAAAACTATGTACCTTTATTTAAATGCCTTACTCCAATTCTTCAATAAGTTCACAGTTTCCCTTAGCCCACACAAGCTGATGTCTCGATCTTCCTTAGCTTGTTAAGCTAATCCAAAATCTCAACCAACACCGAACTGTTCTTCAACCCCGCCGCCTCAATCGTCACATCCATCATCCCATTCAACTTCTTGCGCTCGCTCGTCAGTTCAAAAAAACTGTACTTTGCAGAGGGTTCAATGGCTTTGACGACCGCAAACAGCTTACGGACGGGATCCGCGATGAGGAACCGCCGGATTTGGCGCGTTCCGTTTGCCATCCGGAACTGAATCCGGGTGACGCTGGCGGCGGGTAAAGAGGCGGGTGGCTCCGGGGTCGTGTCGGGCTCGATTAGAGCAAAAAGATCTTCTTCTGTGAGCTCCTCTTGCTCGTCTTCGTCGACGTCGTCGAGAGGCTCTGTAGCGGGCGCTTCTGACCTCGTCTCGTCGCCTGCGTTTGCTTCAGCTTGTTCTTCTTTCTTTTGTGGAGTCTCATCCTCAGAGTCGTCAAAATCAGCATCCTCAAACTCTTCAAACTCCTCCTCATCCGAATCCCCCGGTGCCGCAAACACAAACTCTTCCTCTCCTTCTTCCTCTTCATCTTCTCCATCGCCACCATTGTAGCCGTAGTCACTGTCAGCCTTTCCCAGGCTCTGCCGTAACGCATACTCAAGCTGGTCTTCCTCCGACATCTTGCTCACGTCCTTCTTTTTGGAGCTCTTTATTTTTGAATTTGATAACGTCGCCGTCGCCTTATCGAGAAGAACAGGATTCCGGGCACTCATTTCTAAACTGTAAGCCTCCAAGAACGCCTTCAACTCGCCCACAAACTCCTCCGCAGTGCCTATCGGCGGCGGCGCCCCCGCTGTGCCCGCTGTGCCCGTTGAACCCGCTGTGCCTGATGTACCAGACGCCGACGAGGCTGCGGTCCCAGCCCACGCCTTCATCAGCTCGCCCGTTCTCGGATCCAAGATCCCCACATACGGAACCACGCCCTGCACAGGGTAAAAGCTTTCCACCAGGCGCCCTTCGCCTGACTCTCTATCATACTGGACAAACACAAACTTGGTTTTGACGAGCTCGGCGACGCGGCGGTGGGCCCAGATATCGCGGTTAAGGACTGAGCTTTGGAACTCGTGGGTGTCTTGGAGGTTGAGGAGAAGCCATTTTTGTTCGTGGCGGCCTGCGTCTTTGGCCTTTTTGAAATCACGTTAGTTAGCATATAAACCAGAATAACTTTATCAAAACGCACTTCTTAAATGACAATTCTGGGTCAATTGAGTAGAAGGTGCTTAAAGAGGGTTGGGAAAGTACTTACAGATTCAAGATCCAAGTTCCGCATCAACTCATACGGGGGCTCAAACATTCTCGTCAACCTGGACGAAGATGAGCCCTGATGATCCGAGTCCGACGCCTGCCCACTCCCACTACCACTAGCACTGCCGCCAAGACCTAGACCATTGACCCTGCGCTCGCGCTCACTGCGACGGCGCGCCCTGTGGCCGGAGGGCTGCATCAGGTCCAGGCCCTCGGTGATTTCGAGCGGGCTGTCACCGCCTCCGTAGGCGTAACCAAGAGAGTCGTCGGCGTCGACATGGGTATGAGCTTGGTCAAACACGTTTTGGGGCCGCTCGATGGGGGGTGCTCTGCCTAGCGGGAACTGGCTGTAGAGGCCGCCTACACCTTTTGTTAGCACTCCCTCTTTCACACATAGACATTCCCATTCACAGCAGCCTTCACAGACATCAAGGCAAACCCGTCAACCTTTCAAGTAATTGTGAACCTGTAGAACTGCAGTTCTTGCTGGAAGCAAAAATACTTACGATACTCAGGCTCTACCAGCGTCTCTCTCACCGGCGCAATCGTGTCCCTCACCCGCTCTTCCACTGATGCCGCCGCGGCCTGATACTCTTCTTCCTGAAGCCGTCTCGACAGTGCCGCATCCTCATCCTCAAATTCCTCATCCTCATGCTCATGTCCCGTAGCTCTGGGAGCGCCATGCGTGCCTGCCGCCGACCGGGCACCGGGTGTACCATGGCCAGCAGCTAAGGCAGAAGCAGCGGTGCCACCGCCGCCGCCCTCGAGAAACAGCGTGACGGCTGATTCCAGGTCATAGTCTGCAAACTCGAGGTACTGCTTTGCTGAGTCTGTGTCTGAGCCGGTGATGGCTATGAAGTCGGTCAGTTTGTCGAGCTGGTCGGACATGGTTTTGTGCTTTATTCGTTGTGGTCTGTATCTTGTATGTAAATGCTTTAATAGAGGCTGGAAACTGTAGACTGGAGACTTGTAATTGGTTAGGATATCGTTTTGAGTAGGTATTGGTGTAGGTCCTAGTCTTTTGAATCGTTGGCCAGGCTGTCGCTATATAAGTATGTGGAGATGTAGTTCTATATGGCTAGTCAAGTTATATGTTCCAAAAAGAGCCTAAAAACGTGCAGGGCTGGCAATTCCTAAACACCACACTGAACACAAAAACCATCTGTCATGGGCAACTTTTGAATGATTATCAAGGCCAAGCTTCAATTTTTCAAGTCTTTTTTAAAGCAGTTTTCATTCATTTGAACCGAAGTTTACAGATTATCCCAGAAACAAGCCAACTTGGGCATATACCACATTGAGAATCCTCGCTGTTGGGTATTTTCACCTTGAGCTTACTTCTCACAATTGCCCCAGGATAGAGCCCATAACCTGAACCATATATCTCAAGCGTAAGCTGAAATTCACAATTATCTCAATTCAAATGCATTTTTTCATTATAAAAACATCAAAGCCTCTCGCTCCCTAGACAAACCTAACTAAAGACACGATAAAAACTACCTACTGTACTGCGACGTGTAAGTGTATGCCGGATACTGGTATGCTGCCGGTGGGGGAGGTGGTGGAGGCGGCTGGATTGCACCGTACGCGCCATAAGCAGGTGGAGGTGGAGGCGGCGGCGGCGGGTATGAATGGTAGGCCGGCTGTGGTCGTTGTTGTTGTTGCGGTGGTGGCTGCTGGGACGCGTAGTATGAGTCTTGCTTGGGCGGTGACTGCAGGGGCGGGTACGGCGGGTACTGGTAGCTGTACTGCTGGGGCTGCTGGGGCTGCTGGGGCTGGGGTGGTGGATAACTAAACTGGGGCGGTGGTAGCGGCATGTGCGCCGAATCCTGCTGGATCGGCGGCAAGGGCTGCTGCTGTGGGGGCGCCGGCGCATAGTTGCTCGGGTAGTTCGGGTAGTAGTTCTGCGGCGGGCCAGGGGCCGGCATATGCTGATTGTTATAGGCTTGATATTGCTCTTCTTTTCGGCGGGCCTCCATTTCGCTTGCTCGCATCTGCTCCTCGCGCTCTTTTGCTCTCAGCTCGTCCTGCTCCCACCGCATGCGCCACTCCTCACGCTCGCGCTGCTGCTGCCACTCCAACTGCTGCTGTTTGATTTGCTCGTCGCGGGCATGATCGACAATTGACGGCAGCAGCATTGGAGGTTGTGTAATTGTGACCTCTGCGACTTTTTGCCGTTTTGGGCTCGACTCCAGAGGATCAGCAGACCGCTTGTCCTTACCTGCCTCTTGGCTAGTCTCTGGCGCCGTCAGCACATCATTGATAGACGATTTCTTTGGACCAGGAGGAGACAGGAGATGGATAATAGAATGCTTGGACGGCTGGGGCTCTGGCTCCCGTCCAAGCTGGCTAAGCGAATTTACAGAGTACTCAGCCAGGGCGTTCAGATTAGTCAGATCTAGCTCAGGCGACTCCGGCTCCGGCGGGATCCCACCAGATTTTAGCAGGTACAAATCCGATTCAATTTGCGAGCTGGATAAAGAGGTCACCTCTGGGCGCGTGCCAATGTTCACGGCAACCTGGCGATACAGCTGAATCTGGTCGTTCATGGTCATGGCCAGTTGGGCCCTTTTACCCTGCGAGTACTCTGCGTTGAGCTTTGCGATTTTTTCGCTGACCTCTGCAATAAGTTTTTCGCGCAGGCGCTGTTTCGAGTCAAAAAACTGCAGCCAAACATTGTCGACTTCGCCGACGGTGACGGTGCGGATCATGAATGTTTTGTAGTCGAGGTGCTTCTGAGCCTTGCGTTTGCGCGTGTCCATCACGTTATCCTGGGCCTTGTAAATCTTGTCAAATATGGCCAAGCGCTTGCCTTTGCGCGTAGCGTTGATCATGGAGGTGATGCGCGAGGCCTTTGCACGTGCCAGCGTTTGGGCAAGCTGCTTGTAGTCCTTTGCAAGTTTTTCCTGGAGGTGTTTAATTTGGACCGGGTCGGAAAGTTCATCATGTTCAGCAGCGTTAGTAGCATCAGGAGCAGCGAGATTATTGCCTGAATCTTGGTTGGCAATCTGGCTGACGCCGCGGTCGGCGGCAGGCCTCCATGCACCATTACTGTTTTGAGCGCTTTGGTTTGCTGACAGTTGGTCCTTCTGGACCCCGTCTTTCTGGGCGACATGTGCGGCTGGCGCACGATCTAGACAAAAAGGGAAATGATTAGTATCTCGCATAGATAAGTTTTTAGTCATCCGCCACTATAGCGAAAGCACATAATAGAAATATGCGCGGAAAAAAAAAGGGTGTGTATACTCACCAGCCTGACAAGAGGTTTGTGGCACTGGTTCCTGGGGCGATAAATGGCTGTCGGGGGCATTTTCTGTCGAGATTGGAGTAGGAGAAGGAGGTTGCTTGGAGACGGTAGTAGGGGTGTCGTCGTTATTGTTGCTGTTGGCGTTGCTGGAAGAAGGGTGTGGGTCATCTGTAGGAGTAGAAGTACAAGTGTCTTGAGTGTCTTGAGTGTCTTGGGGAGAGGTGGTGGAGATGGATACAGGGTTTGCGGCAGTTCTAAGCTGAGGTATTGGAGGAGGGGAGTTTGAAGGGGAGTGAGTTTGAATGTCGGAGTGAGCAGAAATGTTTGTAGTTGAGGGAGAGGGAATGGGGGAAGAGGATGGCACTGAATAGGGCGGCATGACCACGTCTGCTGGCTTTGGTTGAGGATTATGAAAAGATGTATGAATTTCGGTCATTTGAGAGTCTTTTGTAGAGAGGAAGGAGCATTCAGCATGGTTTTTAGTATTATTGGTTTTTTGTTGTATTTGGTTCAATGCCAGGAGTATGACGAGAGGCAAAATGTAGAAGGGTCAAAAAAGACAAGACAATAGGGTAGTTTCAACTGCAGAGGACGAAGAGGATAGTAAGAGCTTGATTGCTGTCCTTGAGATAGTATCTTTGAAATGTAGGAGATGGTGGTATTAGTAGTAGGTGGTAGTAGTTGGTGTTTGAATGTGAAACGGTTGAAAGAAAAGAAAAAAATAAATAAATAAAAAAAATAAAAATAAAATAAAAATCCTGAATATTAATTTGCCAGGCCGTGAGGAAATGCAGCAATGCAATGAAAAAAATGGGACACGGAGGAATTATTGTATACTTGACAATTTGATAATTTGCAAGACAAAGCAAAAAATCAGCAGGAAGATTTGAATGGACGAAGAAGTCAAGAGTTTGAATAAGAATAGATGAAGATGAAGAAGAAGAAGAAGAAGAAAAGGATTGACAAGGGAGGATGTAACAGAAGAGAAGAACTGAGCAGCGGCAGAGCGTGTGGTGGTTAAATTAATTTACAAGGAGAGAGAAAGAAAGTAGTAGTAAACAGTGTTGAAATGTTTTTTTATCCAGTGTTTTAATAAAAGAAGTCAAAGCGTTCACAGTGGTTGAAGGTTGCAAGATGAAGGGATGAGAATGATGATGATCATGAACTAGACTAGTATTGTAGAGATGGAATAAGAAAAGAAGAAGAGGAAGAAGAAGAAGAAGAAGAAGAAGAGAGAAATTGGGTCCTTTTTTTTTTTTTTTTTTTTTTTTTTTTTTTTTTTTTTTTTTCTTTTTTCTTTTTTGTAGAAACATGAAAAAAAGAAATTATACTTTGACCTGTGAAAAAAGCCAAAAGAAAATATAAAGTTTTAGTACTTGGAACTTATACCTTGTGTCTATATATGTATATACCCAACTTCCATCCACTCTTCTATATATCATGATAATTCCAACTGTACATATATACATACAAACGAGAACGGAGGCAAAAGGCTTCCTCTTACAAAAAACGGAATCATTCAACTTCTCCAGCTTCATTTTATTTACATGTATACATGTGCAAGCTTATGTGCGTCCTGTTTTTGAAATACAGGGGATTTTAAAATGACGCCCAATCCCGTTTCAATCAATGGTATCAGCAGCATATCCATATGGGTATGAATGTACGCACCTACCAATGTAAACACATATCAAGGCAAAATATATTATAATAATATAAAAAAAAAAGCTTTCTCTATTTCGATATATAAAACAAGTATACACAATACACAAGCAATCTCATAGGATCTCAGTACACCTAAATCCCCCACAGCTTGCCCTCCTCTGCAAGCACATCCACCACAAACTCAACCTCGCTCCGTTTGCGGCCTTCTGCAAGCCAATCCTGCGCAAGCCGTTTTGGCCACCCCTTCAAAGTGTTCACCTCGCCCACCGCATCTACAATGCGGCCCTCGGACAATGCTACATCAGCGCGGGATAGAACGCTCTCGACGTCGTCGCCCACGGCTGAAGAAGACTTGGCCCACAGCAGCTTCGAGAAAATGAGAGAACCCAAATGGCCAGCAATGCCGGCGTTGGGAGGAAGTAGGCTTGCCTTCCTGATCTCGGGCTCGAGCAGGTGGAAACGAGCAGCGAGCTGAGCTGGGGTCAGGACGCCCTCGTCGTAGACCTCAGAGGGAATGCTGTTGAGAGCAGCCTGCAGCAAAGGGTCACTGCCAGCGGCTTTGCTAATAGCCTCAATGTAAGGACCCAAAGCAACGGGCTTGTCGGCGGCGAGCACGCTCTGCAGCCGGCCAACAGCAATGTGCAGCTGCGCGGTCTTGTCTGACTCCAAAATGACCTGATCCGCCTGGACCGTCATCTCCTCAATCTCAGCCAGCGTCTTGGCCAGCTCCTCCAGGTTTGCTAAGCGGCCATCGCGCTCCTTTTCAACGCGCTCGGTGATCTCGGCCGCAAAAAGCTTTTCGCGCTCGGCGTGCACGGCCTTGAGTTGGTTCTGGGCGTGTGTTGAGATGACCTTGCTAGCCGCATCCACCTCGTTTTTAAGGCGCTCCTCGTAGCTGCTCTGCAGCCGCTTCTTTTCTTCGTAGAATTCTTGCGTCCACTTTTCTTCTAGCGCAGCAACAGCGTCCCGCAGCTCGGTTGTCTTGCCCTCGACTACAGTTCCCGCTTTGCTGACCTCAGCCTCTATTTTTTCAGACAGCTGGGCCTTGAACGTATCCTTGATCTCGGTAATAGACTGCGCCAAGCTAATAACCTCCTTTGAAATCTTCTCAACGTGCTCCGGCGAGTGCGCTGACTCGTTAATCGACTTGATAAACTCGTTCAGCGCAGCAATTGAGCTCTTGATGTGGTCGTCCGCATTGATAGGCACCGGGATCGTCGGCAACGACACTCTGGGCTGCTCCTTGACCACCTTCTTTCTCTCCACAGGCGTGGCGCCGTCCTTGCTCGCTGACAAATGCGGGCCCGGTTTCATGATATTGATCGCACCGGGCTTATCCAGCGGTTCATCTACTGCCTTCCACGTAGCACCGGACGTGGACACCCTCACACTGTCCAAACCGCGGGGGGCACTGCTGCCCTCAGATGTGGCCTGGGTCACTGCCGACAGCGAGGTGAACCGCTGCTTAAACCTGCGGTCCTCAATAAGCGCAATCAGCTGGTCGCCCAGAGGCACGTAGTCGACAAAAATGTCGTGGACGTCGTCGTTTTCCAATGCGTAGTAAGCACCAACTCCGTAAATCACAGAGCCGAGAGTCAAAGTTGTCAGCACGAAATTGCGAAACCGGTGGGTCTTCTTTGGGGTAGCCTTAGGAGGAGGCGCCGCCTTGGGCTCTGCCTTTTTCTCATGCAGTGGCTTGCCTTCAAAGACCATAGGGGCCGCACCAACTTGACGAGTCTAGTTCATTTAGCTACTTCCTTTGGCCCAAACACTATTCAAACCTACCACCGCAAATGTTCTTGCATTTCTAGCTGTGCGAGCCAAGAGCAATGGCCTTGTGCTCGCTTTTGAAGCTGCTGAAAGCATGTCGATGAATGAATAAAAGATGATGTCGTTACAGTGATTCAAGCTTTTTGAAAAATTTCAAACCACCAGAAATGCCAGGTCTAGGTATCTACCACAATCAATGGAGTGTTCAACTAGAAGTAATGCGTATATAATGCCAACTAACACACGATGCGTTTGTTCTTCAGAGAGTGGCAGAACGTGGCTCTGAGAGTGATTGAACAAGTCGGTTGTTGGTAGATGTTTTTTTGTTTCCTTCAAGGCTGATATGGTGAAATTTACTATGGAGGCTGTTGTTCAGCCAATCAGCGGTGGTGAGATCTCAAAGGGTAGGACTGTGGTTAGGGCTGATTTGTATTGCATGCAGGATATTACAGTGACAGAGACAACGAGCAGTCTTTGGTATGAAGGATATGGAGCATTTGGCTGCTGAGTTTGTTCTGTCAAGTACTGAAGATGAATTAAACAAACATTGGTTGAGTATAGCATGATTGGCAAAGCTCGAAATCACATTGTCTAATGGACTGTTCTGCTATAACCTTTCCAGACTCAATTCGCTCTCACTTCTTTAAACTTCTGTTGTTTGTGGACTTGGTTACAGTTCTCTCCCGAGCGTAGGCAGGGTTCTCTCCCGATCAAGTATTGCTTATAGCTCTATAGTTGGTGATAGCAACTATTTCCCACACTTGACGCTTGACACTTGACACTTGGCTCACCCTAAAACCTTATATGCCAACTCTTTCTTTACTCTAGCTATTGCTATGAAATATATAGACCAATCTCAAACTATATATATATGTCGGAACTAAAACCAGTGGAACGTACACCATTCAAAAGAGAGTACCACTGAGTAGACCATTAGATCATGGTTAGGTGTGCTTTTGTAGTTGTGTTTGGTCATATATATATATCTGGACTGGATAATGCAAGACATCGAGTTTAGTAGGGCAAGCGAACAAGACAACAAAAGAGATTTGAGAGTGATATCATTCTATTGATTATATATAATAGAAATCTGATCTATATATCAGTCTAACTCGTTACGTCCAACATACGATTTGGTCGGCATAATATATTGAGCAAGACCCGCCAGACTCGTAGCTAATTAAGATCTTGGTTTATTACCAAAAGTGCAATAGGCATGCTCAAATTAACAGTCGGACCTCTTATGATGTCTCAAAAATTTACCAAGAATTCTATTGCCTCGGAGAAAATTCAATTGCTTGATCCAATATTGTAGTAGGCCGAGCTGCACTCTTGATATGGTTCGTTCTGTTTGAAGCCAGATGCTGAGCCTGAAAAGCCTGATGACAGAATTAAATCTTGTCGCAGGCTCTAACAAAATAATCTCAGCCTATAGTATCTCAGAAACGCTCTATTTGAAATCTACGCCCATATCGAGACACTCACATTGCTTTTAAAATCCGCAAAATCCTCTATACTACATTCCAGTGTCAATGACCACTTGGACAGAGCTTAGTCAGAGCTAATTATATGCACTATCAACTACCCCGTCGACGTCCAAGTTAACAATTCAAGCTGGCTAGGGCCCTCAACTGTTAAATTTGTTGTGATTCTTTTTGTCTTTTCCATTACTGCAGCAGAAAGTTCATTAGTGCGGTGTAAGGTTATTGAGAAAATGGTGGGTGTTGACTTGCAGTCCTGATGACTGTTACGACATGCAAAAAGCTATCCCAGGTCACTCTAATAATCCAGAAAGACGCAAAGCATTTAGTACAAAAGCCATTGTCAATGACCCGTAAACCACCCTTTTTGTTATTGTCAATAATTCAAATTGTAGGGCTCAGTCATTCAGATTCAGATACCATTTTTGCTTCAGCCAAGCACTTTTCCTAAACTCTCGGGCAGCCCACAGACCAGATCCTGTTCTGTCCCACATGTACTTTTGTCACTAATATCTAGGTGAAATTCTATACCAAGAACTGATTTTATAGTGAACTTGTTATAGCAGTGCAGTTGGAAACGTAACTCATTTCATGAATGCTCTTGAACTTGAAAAAGCACAGTATACAACAACTCATTAATACTTTTTTTTTTCTTGAAAAAGCAAACCAACTACTTAGTAACGTATATAAATATTGATTGGACTCATTTTTAAAGATTAATTCTTTTATAATAAGGGTAATTTAAAGATGCAACTTAACATCCAAGTGATCAACTTGACTGTTTGAACCTCAATCATGCATCAGCGAGAAACCAACCCAACTTGACTCTTTTACTCTCATTCAAAAGCCTTATTAAGACTTGAAAATTTCTAGAATTCAAATTTTGTTCACCGGCATTTCTTTTGAGTCCTCTGCCATCTAGTCTGGCTGACTTACATTTCATATTCAACTTTTTTATCTGATTCTTCATGCATCGATCGGAACTCCAAACCCTTTCCCAATTCAGTTTCAATCAGTTTATCAATCTAAATCTCTTGGCTCTTTTCCTTGATTGGGCAAAACTCCATTTCTTGTAAACATGTTGACCAATCAACGCAGAAAAGAAGATCTAAAACCGTTTCCTATTTAGGAAGTGTAGCGATCAGTGATGGACTTCTTGGTTGATCATACTGAGAAGTAAGTGGTTGGCTGTGGAAAGCTTAAAACTTATAAATATAGCTATCATGTCGTCTGGTTCAAAGTAGTTCTTGTAGGTTTGCTATGTTGTGGTATTTCTAATTACTTGAACTGAAGTGTTATTGTTCTTGGAAAATGCATTATTCAAGTTGGATCTTATCTGTCAACCTCCTAGCAGCAGCAACAACTGCAGCTACTCTTCCAGCCATAACTCCCTCTCCCTCCCTCCTCAAAACCATCAATAATGGCGCTGCTCTACTTAAGCGCAGAGGCAATGCCCAAGTCGCCCTCGCCCACTCCATCTGGACCTCCACCCTTCCCAATGGCGCCCTCCAGCTCGTTACTGCCACTACAATCGACGGCGTCACAATCTCAGCCTCCCCTGCCTCAACCACAGATCCATCTAAACCGACGCCCTGGGTCTCGCTCGACGGGTCTGGGGTTCCGGTCATGGTGACGCCGTCCATTGTGAGTGTGGGCGGCGAGACGGTTAGCGCGTCGCCGGTGCCGCCAACCCTGGTTAATGGTAAGAGGTACCCGACGCCGGCGGCGGTGCCACCGGTGCTGAGGTGTTTTGGGGACAGGGTGCCGCCGGATAGAAGCCAGACTCAGAATGCAAGAAACTCGCCGCCGGGGTACCCGTTCTGCACGCCGCTGAATGGGACCGAGTGGCTCGTGGGCGAGACGTACTGGATCACGTGGGACCCGACCTACTGGGGCTCTTCCTCTTCTTCTTCTTCTTCTGATAATAATAATAATAATGCCGACGACAACAGCAAAAGTATAACCCACGTCCGCATCTTTGCAAGGTCGCTGCCCATCAACGACAACGAGGACAAAGTGTTCACAACCGACTGGATCCCTAACTCCGACGGCTACTTCCCGCTCACAATCCTGCATGACTACAAAATAGAAGGCACGAACGGGTACATGTTCATTAATATGGCGCCGCTGGTGCCGGCTGGCATTGGGAGCGACGTTCAGCATGTCGGCACTGCGAGCGGACCTATCATCAGGGTCATTCGCTCTAAATCTGAAGCGTTGACCAGCATCACCAGACTTCCAAGCGACAACAGGCGGCACCAAGCCGTGTCTACCTCAGGACTCAGCAAGGGCCAGCTAGTTGCTGCCATTATTCTGCCCGTTCTCGTCGTGCTCATACTAAGTGGATTCGCGTACCACTGGTTTGTCTTGCGTCGTCGCGCACTCAGTGTCAAGTCAGTAACAACAGGTAAAGGTAATTCAATTCCGCGGGGTCAGCCGCTAGCCAAGGTAATGACGGCTCAGAGCACCGGCCAGCAGAGTCAGCATACGCTGAGCAACCCTTTTCATGATGCGTATGGGGTTGAGTTGGATGAGAGGCCTACGAAACCAGCTTCTGCTATCTAGGCGTTTTGATGGAATTCGGCTAAAGCTGGTCAGGCAAACCCGTTTAGTTCTTCCTTAAGGAGGACTAAAGAAGGTTCATGTTAAGCTAAGTTTGAATGGTTCGCAGTTTGGGACATCACGGGTTTGTGACACCTGAATATGGCAAAAGCCACACAAACTTGTCAGCAAGCCCAATCACCACTTGAAAAATCATAATAACATTTGTCTTCTCTATTTCAAGAAACAGAATGAACCAACAACAACCATATACCATATAAGAAAATGAAAAAATAAAAAAATAAAAAATAAAATCATGACCATAGCAATAAAAATCATCCTTAACCTCCCTCCCACGTCTTGAATTCATTAACGGCTGGTAGCCAAGGTTGAGGCATCCGGGGTGACAGCTACATTCATAGCCACCTCAGACCCCGAAACCGTTTCAGGTTCGATCGTCTGAGACGAAGCTGTCAAAGTATCGTGATTTGAAGCCGGTATCGATGGGGTTGCAACTGTATCTCTATCTATAGGCGTCGAAGCTGGGGTCGTAGCTGTATTCGTTATGGATGCAGGTGAGTCTATCTGTGTCGCAGGTGCCGGAGTTCTTCTGCCAAACCACCGCCATGTCGTTCTAGCCGCCGTGTCATTATTACTATTAGAATTGGCATTACCGCTGTCATCAGTGTGAGTTGCACCATCTGCCTCCTGCGCTCTCAGACCCGCTAGGTACTGTGCCTCAATGACATGCACCGGGTCCGGGCCCATTGGATCCTCCGGCTTTGGGGCGTAGAAACTGAGCTTGCACATGGGGCAGCACGCCTGGCGCGTCAGCAGCCACGGATCAATGCACTCGGCGTGAAAGATGTGGCCGCAGCCCAGCAAGCGCACCTGGTCGTTATCCTCAAGCTTGTCAATGCAAATGGCGCACATGTCCAGTGAGCCCTCGGTGTCAAGGTTCAGGCACGCGGACTGGTCCTCCTCATCGTCAAACTCGTCGCTCGTATTGTCACGGACCGGAGGTTGTGCAACTGTCTTGGTCTGAGCTTCGAGATCCGACGCCATTTCAAAGGTAGTCTGAACCGAGTTGGTGCGCGACAAGAATGGCAGCAGCGAACGTTTTGAAGCTGGCGGGACCACCACTGTCTCACTGACCGCTACAGTGGCTTTTTCGTTCTTGACCACCTCAGCAGCCTGGTTCACCGGGTTCAGTTGGCTCTTTTCGTGCGCCTGTTTGAAGCATTGCACCGGGAACCTGACGTCAATCTGAGCTCTTGTCATGAGCTTCAACACTCTGTGTTTCCGGCGGCGCCGGCGGTTGCGGTTGCTCGTTGCGACCTGGTCCATTGAGTACCCGTACTGAACCCGGCGCACGCTTGTCCTAGGTCCATCCTGAGCTGAGTCATCTGTCGACACCACAATGACATTGCGTCTATTCCAAAAAGCCTTTAATCCAGCAATTGCACTAAAAAATCAAAAAAAAAAGAAAGAAAAAAAAAAAAGTGGATGTTAATAAGCGGGGCCAAGATGAGTCAGAAGGTTGAAGAGTTGAAGTTGAATTCAAACAAAAGCACTCACATAATGTTGACGAAGACGACGCCAATTCCCAGACAAACGAAGAGAATGATGGAGCCCGAAGAAGTGTTTGGCGAGGGCATCTTTGTTTGCTGAGCTCTGTGGAAAGTGGTTTGATGTGGTTTATTGCAAGATAATTACAGAAAGTAGAAAGGAAGAAAGAAAGAAAAAAGTCAAAGAAAAACCAAATGAAATAGAGTTGGGTAAACAACGGCTGGTTGAATTAGAGGGCATGAACCTGTATGCTTTGGCAGACGACAGGCAGAGAATCCAAAGGTTGAAGAAGAAGGAGAAGAAGAGAAATAAAAATTGAAATTAAATTTTTATGAGAAAAAAAAAAAAAAAAAAAAAATTTTTGATTTCAACAAGTCAAGACAAAAATCTCTTGGGCGTAATAATTTTTTTTTTTTCTCTTCTTGGGTGGTGATCCCTGCAACTGGAAAAATACATGGCGGGAGGTTTGATGGAGATGGAGTGGTGGAGAGTCGGCAGGGCGGCGGAACAAACCAACTCACGACTACAAGCTAGCAACCACACAGTTCCATACAGTTTCTACCACCAGTTTATAATAATTAAGGAGTTCAGCAATTGATGGGCTCAGGAACAGTTCAACAGTTGAATAAATTTATTTAACAAAAAAAAAAAGTGCATCTCACCACTACGTATACGCGTACGTAGTGTATATATTCCTACCCTAGCTATTCAATCGGTTGGCATGCATGCATGCATTCATGCGTCCATGCCCTGGCCCATGTGGGGCAATGCGCTGGGAAAGTCGACTTGCCATGAGCTCTAGCACTCTAGAGAGACAGCTGGTAGTTTTTGATTTCATAATATTAACATGTCATCTCTAACCCACTCCAGCTAGTTAACTTGGCAGCTGGGTAAGCACAGCACGGTATAGCTCCACACTTCAACCTCTTCTAAGCGGTAGGCATAGCAGTCTACTCAGGACGCCATGTATATATATATGTGATCAATTGGGGGAAATATCAGACGGTTTTTCTCAACCTCGATCATTTTTGCCCAAGCCAATGTAGGCCTATGTACTGAAGGGGCTTGAGATTTTCTCATGTTCCAATTGAGAGCACTTGTAGCATCGGGAAAGTTTCAAGTAGTCTTGGCCGTGGTATTATTATTACTTTGCAATCTATGTGAAGAAAAAATAATAAAAAAGGACTCAAGTGTAGGCATATATATATGGTTCTGGGTCTTCAGAGAGGAGGTCGTTTCGTAAAAAGAGTCGCTCTAATGCGACTCAAAGTCTCAACACGGACCTCACGCTCTCCTCTCAAAGTAAAAGAGAGGATAAGAGTGCACTTTTTTCTTGTTCAAGGGTATCCGTTTTCACTGATCTGATCCTTGATTCATGACTCAACTGAGACTTTCCATGGACTCTGCTAGGCTTAGTGCTTAAGACTATAGCGCTCAGTGGCACTCCAGAGTCATGAGAGTGTCCCCCCACCCACACCCCCCATGATGCTTCATATTGAAGGGCTTTTGTACTTGTGCTGAATAAATAGGTTCTGCTTCGACTACACTTGCTTTGCTTTAGTTCCCTCTTACTCTTAAGATCTGAGTATATTAATTTGGCACCTGAACTCATTACGCAGACCACAGGCTGCAATTGCTACTTGGCTCAGAATAATTAATGAGTTCTAAACCAAGATCAGGTCAAAAACGCGTGCACAATTTCCATCATAAAAAATCATCGACCTAGACTTGCAAGCATGTAGAACAGACTCTGAGCGGTTGTCATTCAGTTACTCATGAATAAATAACCCAAATTGTATTCATCTTTTTGATCCTTTGATTTCTCGACTTGGACATAGACTGGGGTATTATTACTGCATGAGATTAACTGTTTCTTTGACCAATTTCATGATCTCCGTTTTTTAACCATCCAATCTGAAATCAAACCCAAGTAAATGAATGAATAAAATAGACGAATTCTCTATTCCGGACAGAGAGATATACCAAATGCATAACCTATAAATGAATGATAACAAATAACAAATAAAAACGTGTACAATAATAATAATAAAAAAAAAAAATATCTTGGTTCTTCTTCTTCTCACCAATATCTCGGTGTCTCTTCTTCTTGTGCTCCTCACAGACTGTCGCCCTCATGTAATAATACTCACGAAATCCATAAAGATGCATTGCTCGTCATCGAGATTTGATCATCGTCCAAGTATCCCCCAGCACCGCCACCCGCGCCCCCTCTCATTCCCAAATCAGCCGAGCTGTCAAACCGGCCCCTCGACGACGGGGGACCCGACAGAGCATTCGCACCGTGAGGAACCGAGCTCAGCACACTAATCTCCGACACTCTTCTTGTCACGCCGCCAGCGCCGCCGTTGAGGCCGCCGCCGCCGCCGCCGCTGTTGGCGTGCCCCAGCAAGGGCGACCGCTCAAGACTGTGCCCGCCTAAATACAGCTTGGGTAACAGGTCCTCGAGTTTGGAACTGCTGTTTGCGGCTAGGCTCGGCGTGATGCTGCTCGCGGTCGAAACCACGGGCCGCATCTGCGAAAAGAGGGGGTCGTCGGGGTCTACAAAAGACTGGTCTACAATGTCGACTGAGGTGGACGATGGGTTGGTCTGCAACCTGGGCATGCCGGTCGACGACGCCGGAGTTGAAATGACGGCCTGAGCCGCACTTGAGGACCGCACAAAGATTTCGGTATTCAGAAGAGAGGGCTCGACGCTGGAGGGCTCGGTTATGGACGCGCTGTCCTGGGTTTCAGAGGACGTGCTGGTGCTGAGGGACGTCGACGAGCGCCCCGATATGACCTGAATCGGCGACGGAGGCATGTCCTGGGCTGCCTCGCTATGTTGCTGAAGAGTATCCAAGATCGGCGCCTGGCCTCTCAAATTGCGCTGTCTCTGGACGACCGCGCTCGCCTCGGTTTCGGTGTCACTCTGGCCGCTGCGCTGCTGCTGGTAAGACGCAAACCGCTCGACGTAGCTTGTTTGGTTTTCGGTCGCGGATTCGTAGTTTGGAGGTGCTTCTCTGGACGGAGCGCGCGCCAAGGGCGGCGGCGCCACATCAGCTCCAAACGGCGGCGGGGCAATAGACGGCTTTCTCAAGAAATGGATGGGCCGGGCTTCTGGCCGCTCTCCGGATGGTACCGCTCTCAGACTTATGGTTGACGCCCGTCTTGACACTGGATCAATATATGCCGGGAGGTAGACGTTTGCGTTTGTGCATCTTGGGTCGAGAAGATGAATTGGTGATTCAATGCTAATTTCATAATGCTTCTTTTTGCCCTCTTCCTCTGGCTCCGCTTTCGGATCGGTTTTGGAGACCCTCATTGCCAGCTTGATCCAATGGTGGATTTTCACATTGTCATACGTTGAGTCGGGATGCAGGATTTCTCTTCTTTTAGGAAAACTCAGCGGAATCTCTGGGTTTATTTCCAACTCAGTCGAGCTACTCAGTAGCTCTCCTGACGCGCTATCCATGCCTGGCGTCAGCTCCATCAGTAGGTTACCACCCAGGCCGTCCTTGCTTATCCGCTCTTCCAGCAAAAACTTTTTCGTGGGCTCCATTCGGTGTACGCGCTTGTCCCGGCAAAAGTACTCACAGTTTTCGGTAATGTACACTCGGACGCGGTGAAGCTGAATTTTAGCCAGCGGAGTCAGTTTAAATGCAATCGGAATCTTGCCGCCAATTGTAAACGTTTTGCCTGAAACGACAATGTCGTAAGCTAGTTGATCCTCCCACTGCTTGCAGATGGCGATGGGTTCGTTGATTTCGGTATTGTTGTCGGCTGGGCAGCGGATGAGTGTTACAGTTTGGACACCCGACACCTTGGTGCGGAATGCTCCGGGCCGGTCGATGGACGCTTCCAAAAAGTATCGTACAGATCCAAAGGAGCCCTCAATAGATTCCGGTAGGGACTGAGGAATGGGCAACTCAAAGTTGTAGAAATATTCTCCGGTCTCAAACGTCCGGTATCCTTTTGTGTGTGTCTCTGTCTCGACCGGCTCATCTTTGGAAAAACTACGGCGGGGTCCAAGATTCAGAGAATGCAAAATGTTTTCTTTTGGGAACGACGGGGTGGGTGATGCGGCTCGTTTCAGGCGGCCAGCCAGGCCTCTGACTTTGCGGGTCGAGTCCATGGAGTCGGGCCGTAGTGTGCTTGGCGATGTATGGTCCGACTCACCCGAGCCTATCGAGGACGACGACGAGTTGTTCGAGTGGTGCCCTTTAACAAAGACGTCAGCTGACGGGGTCCGGTGGTGTGACGTGCCCTTTGAGGCTCGAATCATGTTGGCCCCAGACGAGACATCGGCCATGGGGAACGAGGCATTGAAAAAGGGCCATGTATGCGAGTGTAGTTCCTTGCTCTCAAAGAGCTCGGATTTTTTGGGTGGAATTCCCTCTGGCCATTCTGTGCGGGCGATACCCTTGAACGTGAGCGAGATTGCTTTAATTTTGACTGGCTTGTGGGCTCTTACGACCAGGGTGCCTCTCAATAAAGACGGTGTACGTTCTGTAAACTCTTGCGCTGTAAAGCCCCGCAGGAACAGGATAGACTCTGCGAGGACGATAGACAAAGAAACACTGCCAGATGAGATGAGTTCATTTTCTTCTACAAACGACGAGTCTACTGGCGAAAATGCTTCGCGCGGAAACAACGGCGAAGAGTTGACAGGAAGTTTTGAATGGTGAGAACGATGGCCAACCATGATGGAAAAAAACAGTTGTTATGGGCCCTGCAGGGGAGTATCGTGGGAAGGGGACCAAATTTACAAGAAAATTTCAAGCAGCCTTGGGAATTAAAAACTGGGCAAGACACGGGCGGCAATCTTCAAAGTATTTAAACCCTCGGATATCTTTTAAAACAAAACTTGTCGCCGTCAGTAAAGAGAGAGAGAGAGAGAGAGAGAGAGCGGTTTGAGATGGTGTGAGAAGAGAGAGAGAAAGAAAAGAAAGAAGAATAAAAAAAAAAAAAAAACCTAAAAAAAACTAAGAAAAAGTCAAGAGAAACAACAAACGACGCTCGGTTACGTAGTTGGGCAGATTTCAAATGAGAAAAACCTTTGAATACTACGGTACCACGGAGACTACAAGCACCGAGTCTAAAACGGAGCGGCCCTAGCCCTGCGTCTTTAAGTTTGAATCATCGTATCAAGATTTGCCTGTTGGTTCATGTATATAAATTAGAAGGGTTGAGATGTTCTGTCTGGGGTTTTATCATGTCTTTGTAGGACTTTGATATCAGGTTTTGTCTTATCTGAAAGATCTGATACGTTTTACCTTTCTTTTTCTAAACCACCCTGAAAACCAGCGCTTTGCCATACTCTGTGCATGGTGCTCGATCTAGAGCTGTGCCATTTGTCATTCGCGTCTTGTTTTGAAACATATGACAACAGACCAGATTCCGAGCTTTTGAGTTTAGTGTCTCTCCTCTCTATAGAGCTCTATAGGTCGGAGCCTTGGCCCAGTGTGGAAAAATTAAAATGCAAACCTTGCCCAAAAGGTTTTTGACTCCGAGCTTTTTAACATCTTGGTGCAAGTTCAACACACATCGCACCTCGGTTCAAGGCTTGTGTGGCGTACTTGCATCCAGTCTTTTTTTTTTTTTTCATAGAGACCCTACACGGATCTGTGTCGGGCTTATCCATCCGCTGGTGCCTCTGCCTTGAGTGGGTTCAATGCCACAGTTGAGTGTGAGCTAGCTCATGTTTAGGCAGTGGGCAGGGTCAGCACCATCCTACTGCACTGATTCATTTCGGCACCTTTATCAATCCCCACGTTGTTACTACGAGTCACTACAACCCGGAGATTCATCACAGGCCTAGAAGTGCCAAGGGTTTTCAAGGCTCGGCTTTCTCTTTCTACAATGCATTAAACTATTACGCGCTATGGAACCCTATACTATGCCCCACAATATCAATTCAAAATATAGTTAAGCTTGGTCTTTGTTTCAGCGTCGCTGAACTCCCTGTCATACACGCTATTTGGCAAATCTGGCCAGCTCTTGCTATGGAATATCCGTGACCTCAAATCCATAGGAACCCCATTCTCAAGCCGCATCTGCTGGTCTTGCAGGTACATGGCGCCGCTCGTATAAAACGTGTAAGCGTCTTTGAACACTTGGGGGAACAGGTAGATTTTCATGCAGGCCTTGTACCGCGGGTATGCCATGCGCTTGAGGTACTCAATACTGTAGTCGGTCACTGGCGAAATGTTGAACTTGACAACGGGGCAGGTTCCCTTTTTAAAGGCGCTCCGGTCCATGCTGGATTGGCGGAATGCCGTGATGATGGAAAACTCGTTGGACCCCGTAAAGTACTTGACCATGGACTGCGAATTGTCAAAAATAGGAATTCCGCTTTGGCCATTTCTTCGACCCGGAGGAACGTGATTCTGGAGTTTGACCCGGTGAGCTAGAGGCGGATTGCTCTTGGTGCACAAGAAGTTGTACAGCTCGTCGACGGTTTTGGGAAAAATCAAGTCAATAACCATTTCCCCAGAGTATGGTCTGCCTTGCGCCTGTTTAGCTCTCTTAACTGCGGGAGTAGTAACTTGGCTCTCATAGTCCACTTCAAGGGGCTTTCTCTTTCTTGAAACCACCACCCGACCTCCGTAGTTTTGCTCCAACAAAGTTGAAATAATTGGCGCTGCAAGTGGCTGGTAAATAGTATACGTATGCTCACTCCGCAAGAACTCGGGTGTTTTATTAGTTGTGCGCTCCGAAATGTAGCTCAGCATATCCAGCTGGCTAAATGCACGAGTGCTGTTGCTCTTTTTTTCGTCTGCTGAACAAACCCGCTTGGGTGATCTGCGGCAATCAAGACTAGCCTCGTCGACGTCGTCGTCGTCGTCATCGCTGCATCGACGCTTTAGAAGTGGGTCTAACCTATAGTCGCTGAACTGGTTAGCATTGTCATCAGTGCCGCGAGATGACGGAGACCGGGGCGATGAGTGCGGAGACGGGATGGTTGGACTAGAAGTGAGTGACCCAGCTGCTGATACCGGAGTGCATACTCTGTCCAACATTGGGTTTGCAAACTTTGGTATGTTATTGTACAACATGTCATTTTGCTGACCATACGCTGTAACGGGGAGTGGCTGAGGATACGGGTATTCAAACGGCTGCTGCCCAGTTGGCGCAGGATGGTACCCGTTATGAATAGAAGGAATGTTCATTAGATTACAAAAGAGTGTGTGTGATTCACAGCTTGAAAACCACGCCAACAAGATCAGGGTTACGATTGTCATTTTGCAGACATTCTGTCTATATATACCCAGCGTTAGCACAGCAAAAGGGTCTGCCTGGTGTTGACGAGCTCAAACAGCAGGTCAATCTGACTAGGGCTGAGCACAAAAGATGACCAAACAGAATAAAAATGAAAATGAAAATGAAACAAAATAAGCCTGCTTGAATCTATTATTTCTTCCGTCCATTCTTGGTCTGGTCCTGGATCTTTGAAAGGTCTTCCAGGATTTCATTTGAGGGTTTTGGCCTCATAATAGCAGATGAAAACGTCACAACTAATACAAAGTTGACAAGGCAGTGGTTCTTTTTGTATTGAGCGGGACCATCTCAGGGCACGATGCAGGACAGCTGCCTGAAACAGGTGTTCAACGTAAAAGTTGGCTTTTTCAGGATCGAGGAAGCCGCACATATCCATGTTCAATGTACATGTCATAAGAAGCCAAGATAATTCTGTGTGTTCAACATAAAAAAGGAAGATGGTGTTCCAAGTAGTTACGGTCCATAAAGGAATAAAATAATTGTAGGTCTTGCTGGATATAGTTTGATATCTTGGAAGTCATTTAGGTCCTTGCTTCTGACAAGTTTGCCATTCTTCATGGATACGAATGACAAGCCTGAAACCAGGTGTTGGCTTAGCGAGAACAACATCCGTTACCTAGATCTCTAACATTCTTTTGCCCATTTCAAGTTGGAACCTCAACCTACTTAGAGACCAGTTAGCCGCTAAAAGTGTGTATCAACATTTTGGAATGCTTGTTTGAAGCTCACATCAGTAACAAAAGCACACAAATTTAAAGGACTAGACACCGTATCAGTATCAAAGAGAAATATTTGAATGTTTACATGTACCATTTGAAATTTCAGGAGTTTGACATATTTCTCATGCTTTTCAATTGCTTTTTCAGCTCAATCAATTGTTTTGAAATTGAGATCACAGGTATCCAAGAAACTCATCAAAAACAACCGAAACACTGATTGTCGGAAAACCCCTGAAATGCAGGGTTCCTTGATCGATCAACGCCTGAGGGCTTTGGCCTCGCTTGCGGTTGGAACCATGCATAGAAAACTGTTTTGTCAAGAAATGTCAACTTTGGCTTTAAATAGGTTTCAGCAATTCCAAACCAAGCAAATGGACTGCTGCTGGTTCAGGAATGCTCAACACCATACATTGTAGTGTTTTAGGCTAGTTTTTCACTGGCTGGCAAGGATGGCCGGAATAATAAACAAGGATTGCCCGCCTGTTCAACTGTGGGGATGAATCTAATGAGCAGCGACATGGATCAAGACCAATAATTGGATTCATCTTCTGTCAAGTTCATTACTGATCACGATGGCATTCAAACAAACCAGACAAAACAAGGTCCACTACGATCCACACCGCCATGGTCCAAAGATCTAAACTTCGTCCAATTCACTACCAGCCTAAACCAAATTGGTTTATAGACCAGGCTTTGACTAATACTGAAAGAAAAAACCCCAAAAAAGAGACCTATATTGAGTCAATCATGATGGAGCAGGGTTGGTGTGCCTTATCAGATCTCCCATGATTCATCAGCCAAATCACAGTAAAAAAAAAGGTTATGGCCAACTTGACAAAAAACAGTAATACAATATTAGACTAAAGTTATATATATGAGAATTCATTGTTCATAATCGCATGAAATAGGTTTAAACGTATCTAATGCGCGCACACCTTCTGGTATTTTAGATTCTCCTGATTGATGGCCCTACCCGAAAACAGACAAAGTCAAATCCAAAAATTAATTAAGAGGAACATATGTAGTCAAAACTGCGGTGGAGGACGCAGCACATTCGCATATATGCCTGTCTGCCTGTTTGATCACTCCCCTGGGTCTCTAACCGCTCAGGAACCCCAGGATGAACGTCCACACCATGTTGACTATACTGCTAAAGGGGACCAGGTACTGAGGGTCCAGCCAGTAGAACTGGATGGCCGACGCAATTGGCCAGATAAGATAACTCATTTTGAGGGTCTTCCAGTACACCCTCCGAAAGTACTTGTCGGCGTCGTGGCCGTCCCAAAACACAGCAAAGCTCAGAAACAAGAGAAGAGAGGTCGGGCTGCCAATGAGCTGGTCAAAGATAATGCGCATCTCGGTCATCTTGACCATGGTAAACAATTGCCCAGTCCACCATTTCTAGACATGGTTAGCTCACTAACTGATTCAAAAAAAAAAAAAAAAAAAAAAAAAAAAAAAACATACCGTCCAAAACCCGTTAATGATGCCCCAGCAGTAGTACTTGAGCAAGTTAGCGGGCTCAAACTTGTGGTGAACAATAAGTTGGAGGAGGCCTTGGGCCGCACCGCACATTATACTCGAAATGATTGCCGAGGCGCCCACCATTGAGACCGCGTACATTGAGTCGTAGTAGGTGAGTCCAATGTACACCGACGCAAGCTGGGCCAGAACAATGACGCCCAAGGTGACCTGATCGTTTGTCAGGTCGTCACGGTGGTGAGAGCGCGGTTGGAATTTTTCCATTTTTTTTCCTTCGAGGATAGGCTTTGCTTAGCTTTCAGCGTGGCTGAGGTGTGGTCTGGTCTGCAAAGGAGGTAGTGCAATAATGAGTTTTGTTAATTATTGTAAGAAATCCACTTGCCATTAAAGTGCCAGATCATGGAATCTCCACCACGCACGTTCACAGTATACACACAAGCAACCCCAGGGGTAAGGGTTGATTTTCAAGCGATTTGCCCTGAATTAGAGATCGATGATGAGCAAAACAAGGCCAAGAGGTCATCAATTGAGATCAAGATGGACTAACTGAAAAAAATAAAAAATAAAAAGGGTTTGACAGATTGTCTAAGTGTAAGGCAGATCTCAAAACTTGGGGACCATGCAGGCTGCTATGAATGGGGTTGTCAGCACATGTTGTGGTGCCTTATCTAATAGCATGTATACATAGGCAACTGGCAGCCTGCAAGTGACTTTGTTTGAAAAACGAACTCATAGCGTCTGCCGAGAACTATAGCAGAAAGGTACAGCAAGGCAGACTGAAGTAATAAAGTTTATGCTACTGGCTACTGACTTCTTTCAAAACTTGGCCTTGAGCACTGCTTTCAAACGTATACATTTTGGTTTGAAAATAGACTGATACTGGAAACTTGGATTCGGTAACTTGACCAAAGCTTACGGATCTTTAAACGCGAAAATAAAATACAAAAGCCAAGGCTGGATAGATCCGATGCTTTCAAGACAAGAAAACCTTAATCACGGGCCAAATGTTCTTAGAGTTGCCGCATGAAGTAACTGGTCAAACACAGAAGAATCTTGAGACAATATTGTATACAAGACCAGGTGAAACTCTTTTACACACTAATTCTGGTAGCAGCCAAGTATACGTGACACACCGGCAGAACCCTTCTGATACTTCTGAAATGCAGATCTCGAGAAAATGATATCAGAGCTTTTTTAAATAAGGGAGAGACCTTTAGTTTATTTGTGGCACCTAATCGCAGTGCTCACGCAATTGGGCACTTCCAAGATATCATCAAAATCGACGGGTTTCAGAAGTTGCGTATGTATATATACGGCCAACTTCTATTCAGCTCGTGCACCAAAGTAAAACGAATTTAGAATGCCAATATTGTTAACTTTGTTGAAAGCGCCATCGGGTCTGACTGCATATGAGCCAAACTTGAGTTAACATATCCATGGCACGGCCACTTGCTAGTGCTGATAAAAACGAGCATGCAGGCTTTATCAAACTAAGACCAAAAAGTGCGAGGCTGATCAAACGGTACCCTATGCCTTACTCAATTCGGGCTGCTGTGGATCATATATATATGTGTATACGTACAGACCAACCTGTATACGCCTCGCCAACGTTATTTCTTTTGATTCCCGTATACTATAGATATAGGTCTAGTTGACTTATATAAGTCCATCTATTTAAGCGTGTGGTTTTTTCCTAATGCTACAACAAAAGACCCCAAAACAGAACCCACCACCCAAGCTGGTATAGTCCTACTCTTTAGATATATCTATGAAATATGAAGGTCCTGGGCCTGGCTAAAACAGGAATGGCGCTTACGTTAATATACATAACCAAGATCCTGACATTGCCGAGTGAATTGAGCAAAGATAGGTTCAGAAGGACGAATATTGTATACAGTTTGTGAGCACACGAGCTCTGGCACGGAATGGCACAGCGATCCGTAAGGCTGCTCACACCTCTTATAAGAAAAGTACTGAACTCAGGGATGACGAGAGGTAAAGAAGCGTGGTTAGTTAGCAGTTTGGTCCACACACTCACTTACACAAAGTCAACACTCACACACACTCATTCCCTCACTATTAGAGTACAACATACGGTTTTGTTTCTTTTCTGAAATAGTGGGTTCTGTGCGACCAGCTGCAGAACAAAATTGATTCCGCGGCGAAGGGCTTGCTGCGCGCATTGGTGTTTCACAATTTATTCTGTGAAAGCTCCAGCTGGGCCCGGGGTTGTCTTTTTTTTTTTTCATCATGATTGCAAGGCCAATTGGCTGTTTATGCAAATGTACCGAATTGTGAATTATAAGTGATATCCATCCATATATGGTGAAGGGGCTGCTTGTGGCGCTTCAACATTGGTGCATTGCATTTACCATGGTTACAATATTTAAAAGAATATATATATATATATATATTTGTATAAAGCCTATAGGGTATGCTGCTACTGCTCCTGAGAGACAACAAGATCATGTTAAGAGAGAGCCTGTACAATCCATGGTCCCCTCTCCCTGAAAAGTGAAGGCAGCTTGGCAGTACTAGTAGCTGGCGGTTGGGCTGGCATGGCGGCCCTACCTTGAAGGGAGATACAGCCATGCGAATATGAATTGACTACATAAGAACCAGGAGCTAGCAAGTACAAGTCCCTTGATAGATAAACCCCGATAGATGGCGCAAGATAAGGTCCCAGGTTTATGAAGGCATGAAGGGCACCACTCCCTTATCCCGAAGCGCGCGGAATTTCTGTTTTATATATATATATGTGATCACTTAATTGACAGATAGAGAGTAGATGCTGGCGATCGTGCCTCTCTTCCCCTGAAGACCATTAATATATAGATACAATAAGGCAGAAAGTGTCATCATCTTCCTCAGGAACGGGGCCTACGATCTCATCAGAATACCGTTTTTTTTATATTCTTTATTTCAAACTAAAATCAGTTTCTAGTTTTGGTGCAGATGTACTTTTGTCTCCTAGTTAGTTGAAAATGTTCAGTATTTTTATTATTTATGTCTTCATTTCTCATCATAATAATTCCATAGATCTTGTCTCTTCAGTACCAGGCCAGACAGATCTCAGCATCATCGCCATCTCTTTAGATAGATTATCCTAGTAGTTTCATACTCTCTTATTTACTTTAAAAGCTATTTGACTTGTAGTCATTGATTTTTTTTTTTTTTTTTTCATTTTTTTTTTCTATTTTGCCCTCCTAATGTATACTGTTAAATCTTCCCCCCCTTCTTTTTTGTCCTTCCTTTTGACTTGACCCGGCATTTTTTTTTTTTTTTCTCCCTTCCCCCCTTTTTTTTTTTTTTTTTTTTTTTTTTTTTTTTTTTTTTTTTTTTTTTTTTTTTTTTTTTTTTTTTTTTTTTTTTTTTTTTTTTTTTTTTTTCCTTTCCCTTTCCTCTCTCTCTCTCTCTTTTCTTCCCTCTTCCAATCTTTCCTTCATAGTAATATTTTCTGTCTCACGCCGCCCGACCCGCGTTCCAGCCTTCATCCAACCAAACCCCCTTCATCCAATCAAACCATTTCAATATGCAGACCATAAAATGTGTCGTCGTCGGTGATGGTGCCGTCGGAAAGGTGAGTTCCTTAGTGATGCTTGGTATTTAGTAGTGCATCGCTATTTAGTAGTGCATCGCTATTTGACATTTGCTTGTTCACTTGATTGTTATTAAGAGACCTTGGCTTGGAGCTAGAGGCCCCAGCTGGACTCTTGCTCCAGCAATCACCCCAGCTCTCTTGTCTCCCTTTTTTTTGGACTCTCTGGTCCTTGTGGATTCAGGCAGCTGCTAACCGCCCACTGGATCTAGACTTGCCTTCTCATTTCGTACACGACAAACAAGTTCCCTTCAGAATACGTTCCTACAGTCTTTGATAACTATGCTGTCACAGTCATGTAAGTGTTGCTCTGCCGTTGGTCTCGCTTTTGAAAGGTGAAGTCAGGGGGTGCCCATCCATCTCGCCCTGCGCTACCAAGACCCTTCTCCAATGCCAATCAGTCGTCTCAGCTGGCCTGGCTCCCTGCTTATGATGCTAGTCTGCTTTGGCTCGACCGTTTGCAGTTTGGAGTGTCACTGGATTTCGAGTAAGGCTGGTGATGAGTTTGGTCCCTGCCCTACCCTGGCCTGCCCTGCCCCCCTTTTACGGGAGCCCTGACCTTTTTTTTTTCTTCTTCTTCTTTTGTAGTTTGTGATAAGCCTGTTGCTAACTGGACTAGGATTGGCGACGAGCCTTATACACTTGGTCTTTTTGACACGGCCGGCCAGGAAGATTACGACCGCCTGCGTCCCCTGTCCTACCCCCAAACCGACGTTTTCCTGGTCTGCTTCAGCGTGACGTCGCCTGCGTCTTTTGAGAACGTTAAGGAGAAGTGGCTTCCCGAGGTGCATCATCACTGCCCCGGTGTGCCCTGCCTGATTGTGGGCACGCAAGTCGATTTGCGGGACGACCCCGCTATTGTCGACAAGCTGTCGCGACAGCGCCTGCGCCCGGTCACGACCGAGAACGGCGAGCGGCTGGCACGAGATTTGGGCGCGATTAAATACGTGGAATGCTCGGCTCTGACTCAAAAGGGACTCAAGAACGTGTTTGATGAAGCCATTGTGGCTGCTCTTGAGCCTCCTGTGGTCAAGAAGACCAGGAGATGTGTTATTCTATAAACTAAAAAAAAAAAAAAACCAAAAAAAACCAAGTCAAGACAAATAAGAGAGAGACAGAAAAAAAAGAAGAAGAAAGCAAGCCAAGAAAACGACAAAAAAAAAAAAAATACGAAAAATATTATCTTGATGACGAGAAAGAGACTTGAAGAAGAGAGGCCGTGTCTGTGAGTGTGTTTGTATGTTGATGATGTATGGAATGCGAGAGAGATATTGTTCGTTTTTGTTATTCAATATGTGTGTGTCTCTGTCTGTTTTTATTCTTTTTTTTTTTTAATTTATTTCATCAAGAGATCAAAGAGAATAAGGCCGGTACATGTATGTGAATGATGGAGACGGTTCAACGAGAGTCTAGGAGAGCCATATATATGTATCGTCGGATGATAATAATGATAACCTTGAATTTAAGATAGAAATCAATTGCGAAAAAAAAAAAAAAAAGATATGAAATATGAAGTTTGAAATACCATAGGACTGAGCTTTATAGAATGATTTCTAAAGCCATGAGCGTTTCATGATGGCTTCATTGACGATTTGCAATGTTTGTAATGCAATACTCTTTTTTTTGTTACTTTTTCTCAAACCACTACAATTCATTCCACAAAGCTCAGGAACCCGAATGGTTTTTAACTTGGTTTCTCTCTTTTTTTTTTTTTTTTTTTTTTTTTTTTTTTTTTTAAAAAGAAAAAAGCTCAATACACATTATAGACTTCGTACGCTGGCTTTACCGGTTTGTTTTCTTTTTTCAATGAAAGCATCCCCAAATCCTCCTCATTTTGCTGTTTGACGCAATGATGAATTGGTAACCGCCAACTTCCTACTAGTTAGCGCTTTTCATAATCTGGAAACGTCCGTCTCGCAACCTGGTCCACAGACCACACCCCCACGCCAGAGTCTGTTCCAACCACAAGCTGGCCCCCCTCGAAATCGGTCCACGCAATTCCGCTCACGCCCCGCTCTGTTTGGACGTTTCGCGTGCCGCCGCCGCCAGCTGACGGGTGCGCAGGGTGGTGGTGCCGGCTCGCGTCAAAAGACGTGCGGTAGGAAAGTGAGAACGAAGGGCCCAGCCCGCTCAGACTGCCAATGGCGCCAGTGCTGCTGCCGCCAGAGGTGAGCCCGCCGCCGCCGGTGTTGGTCAGGTACCGCAGCGAGCTGTACATCTGGTTCGTTGTCATCCGGCGGCCCCGGTAAATGACGTTATAGGGATCCAAGCTGCTGCTGCTGCTCTGCACTTGCGGCGGCTGCCCAAGCTGGGACTGCGCGGCCGTGAGGCCGGTTTGTGAGGCAGGAGGAGGCGGGGACTGCTGGGGCCGGGGCCCGGTTGAGCCACTCAAGCTACCACGACGCACAGTTGAGAGCGAAACACCGTCCATACGAAGGTCTCTGATGCCGTTGTCGTTGATCATGGACGTGGACGTGCGACGGATGGATGGCGTGACCCCTTGCCAGTCCGCCGTGTTTCGCGCCGACCCGCCGCCCATCGAGGGCACCATATCCTCATCCTCCACTGCTACATCTTCTCCGCTGCTATCTCTTCTCCGCGCCATCTCGCCTGTCAGCGGCGGAAACTCGTGGTAGTCAAATATGATTGGGCTACTTGAACTGTGGTCCGCCAGCATCTGGTGCACCTCTGTCGCGTTCACTTCCAGGGGGAACGCCTCTCCGCTCTTGAGCATGTCGTCGTAGAACTGGATGGTCCCGTGGCCACCGCTTTCTTGATTCTCAATCGCGCTGTCGCCCATCCCGCTGCTAATCCCGCCAATCTCGCCGTCCTCACTGAGCTGCGGCGGGACCATTAGAATTTGATGGTTTGAAAAGTTGCGCAGATCGACAATGTGGACCCGGCCCATTTGCTCCGACAAAAACAGTAAATCCTCCGGTCCTTGTGAAAACTTGAGACACCGAAACGCACCCGGCCACTCCTTGGGCCGTGTCGAGTAGATCTGGGTCAACGGTTCAGACAGATTTCGAATATCAAAGAGCTGGGCTACACCCGGCTGAAATGCGACTCCAAATACCACACCCGAAGAATGAAACCCCGTCGAAAAGCCAAACTCTGACCAGGTATCAATCGTTTCCGTAGTCTGCCATCCGGCCGGCAAGCCCACGTCTCGTCCGCTCGAAGTGCTGCCGGTACCAGTGTTGGCTGTGTACGGTCGGTCTCCGTCTCTTGGACACAAGTAAATCTGCTGGGTATCGCCACAGGCCACGATCGTTTTTCTGCTCGGCGAGATCGACGCATGATTCAAGGGATGCGGGAATCTAATTCTTCCCGTCAACGCTATTCTCGAGTTTTCGATATCTGCAAAGTACAACTTATTGTCGTTGTTACAAATTATGGCTTTCAGTTGCGCCGTTTCTGCGGTCCCTGGTTCCGAATAAAGACTAATCGAGTTATTAATAAGATCGCCCAGCTCTTGGCATAGCGTCTCGTCAGTTTCGCGGTTATGGACCGCAAACAGGCCTTTTGCATTGTGGTTTCGGGTGGATCGCATGTCGTGCAGGCCGCCGACCGCCACATTGCTGCCCAAAGTCTGGACGCACCTGGGATCGAAAGTGAATTCGGTGATGGCCTTGTTTGCGCCGGTCATGAGGTCAATTGAGCGGACCACGCGGTCGCATGGGTAGATAAGTTCATTTGGCGAGGCAGTATTGACGCAGAGCAGATCGCGCAGTTGCCAGTGTCTAAAGAGAAAGAAGGCAAACGAGTGTTAGTGAATAAAAAATATAATAATAAAAAAAAAAAAAACCAGTAGCAAAAACAGAGTAATACTAACTTGATAGTGATGCGAGCTGGAAATACTTTGTACTTGTTTCTGAGTAGTCGTCTGGGTGCACCGTAAGGTGTAGACCAAAGTGGGGATCTATGAGTTGCAAGAGTTAGTGAATACAAGAGAACTCCAAGCTCAACACACTGCTACAGCGAGAGCAGCAGACAAAGAGATCTTACAGAAACGGATCCATGACAGTCATGATAATGCGATGCGGTCGTAAGTAAAGGGTTCTTTTAAAAAGATGGAAAATGCTAATAGGTGCGGTGTGTCCAGATAACGCGGGGAAGACAAAGTCGAAATGATGATGATGATGATGGTTTGACAAAGAGACGACGGCGACAGACAGCAAGAAAGAAGAGAAAGAAAAAAAAAAAATGCAAATAAGAAGCTGTCGGAGAGCAAGAGGAAGATTTTCAGACTATGAATGAAGAAGAGGAGAGGTGTAGTGATATATTCTTTGAAATATGGTATTATCAGCCACAGGACCGATATCGTATGAGACGGAAACGAAACGCTGGGTTGAAACACACAACCTATGAGCGGGAAATGAGATGTATGTGAAATTGAAACCCCCCCTTACACAAAACCAGTGAGTTTACAAGAATTGAAGAATTTAATGCAAACTATGAGCAGAGGATTTGAAGAATGAATAAAAAGAGTTAGAAGAAGGTGGTTCTAGTGGTCGATATATAAATATATCTATATATATATATTATGCCATGATCTTGGTTACTTTCGGTGTTCTGTTTGCTCTTTATTGATGGTGGCCCTCTATTGAACTGAGAGCTACACGTGACAGATTTTCTACTTTGTAGCCGTGCGTGCACTCACATGTCGTCCCGCAGCAGAGATCATGTATACAGACTGGCCAAGGCTTTTTTTTTTTTTCACCAAAAGCCATGAGCATTTTTTTCTTTGAGTGTAATTTCATATTTTCAGTTATATTTTCATTAATCATCTCATTTTTATTATAGTCCTTTTGAAGGGCTCGATCTAAGCCTTGAGGTCAGCCTTGAGTCTCAAGGCAACGGCGTCAATAAACTCCTCAGTCAGGACGTAGGAAGAGCGATCGGTCTTGCCGCAGGCCAGAGCCAGATCCTTCGTCATGATGCCATCTACCTGCACAGTGTCAAGAGTGGCCTTCTCCAAAGTCTTTGCAAAGTCAACGACCTCGGGAGTGGCATCGAGCTTGCCGCGCTGGGAAATACCTTGGGTCCAGGCAAAGATGGAGGCAATGGAGTTGGTAGAGGTCTCCTTGCCCTGCTGGTGCTGTCTGTAGTGGCGGGTGACAGTTCCGTGAGCAGCCTCAGACTCAAAGGTCTTTCCGTCAGGAGTGACCAGCACAGAGGTCATGAGACCCAGAGATCCGAAACCCTGGGCAACAATGTCGGACTGCACGTCACCATCGTAGTTCTTGAGGGCAATGATGTAGCCGCCCTTGGACTTGACCATCTGAGCAACCATGTCGTCAATGAGACGGTGCTCGTACCAGATACCCTTCTCCTCGAACTGGGACTTGTAGGTGGTGTCGTACAGCTCCTGGAAAATGTCCTTGAAGCGGCCGTCGTACTTCTTCAGGATAGTGTTCTTGGTGGACATAAATAGGTTAAGACCCCGTTCAAGGGCAAGCTTGAAAGAAGAGTGGGCAAAGCCAGTGATGGACTCGTCGGTATTGTACATGGCGAGAGCGACGCCCGAGTTCTTGTAGTCAAAGACCTTGGTGCGGACTTCAGCTCCGCCGTTGGCAGGCTTGTACACAAGCTCAAGGGTGCCGGCACCTGGGATAACCAAATCCTGGGCCTTGTACTGATCGCCATGAGCGTGTCTGCCAATGATGATGGGCTTCTCCCAGCCAGGGATAATGCGGGGTACGCGGGGGATGACAATGGGCTCACGGAACACAGTTCCGCCGAGAATGTTTCTAATAGTACCGTTAGGCGACAACCACATCTTCTTGAGATTGAACTCTTCGACACGCTGCTCATCAGGGGTGATAGTGGCACACTTGACACCGACCTGGTACTTGAGAATGGCGTTGGCAGCGTCAATGGTGACCTGGTCGTTGGTATTGTCACGGTGCTCAATACCCAGATCAAAGTACTTGAGATCAACGTCCAAGTAGGGCTTGATGAGCTTGTCCTTGATGGACTGCCAGATGATTCTGGTCATCTCATCACCGTCAAGCTCGACAATGGGGTTCTTGACCTTGATCTTTTGGAAGGTAGAGGCTGTTTAAGAGTTAGAATTATCGAAATCATATACTATACCCTAAATACTAACCGTAGCGGTGAGACATGCCGGGGATGGCACGACTAGCGCCCGTCAAGTGGGCAGCGAGAGTTGAGAGTCTTTGGAGCTGAGGAGCCATGGTAGAACTAGAGCGTTAGATGGTGTACACGGAGCCAAGAGTGACTGAACCTACTAGAATCTAAAACAAAGATGGAGAAGAAGGAAGAAAGAAGGAGAGGAAAGGAAAATAGAAATAAATCGCCCTTATAAGTAAAAACCTCCCGAAAAGTTTACGCAAGAGTCACTAAATTTGACAAAAACAACCGGCGGGTCTTGACGTAGTATTAGGTCTGAATAAGTGTGGTTGTGTTGCTTTTGGGTCTGAGGATATCCTCGGCGGGAGGTGGTTGACCCAATCGATTCCCCATATATAAATGACTCTTTTAGTATGGAAGGGCCGTAAAAAAGAGGGTAAATCGGCCCAAACTTGATGCCGCTGTCGGCGAGAAATCAACCAAAATTTCGGCGCAATGGAAATCAGGCCCCAGGGCGATGAGGATGCCGAGAATAAATAAAAAAAAAAAAAAAGTATGGGGGAAGACCAGGTTGATGTCGACAAGAAGGTGTTGTTCTCTTCAATGCCATGTTTGAGCTATGTAAAGCTGATGGTGTCTTGGTTTGAGGTGGATCAAAGTGTCTGATACCACTGCCTGCCGTTCAAGTCAAGAGCTTGATCCCTGCTCAAATGTCTCGTCCATTCTTAACCTAGCCTGTCTATCTGCTCCAGCCGGCCTAGTTTGATTGCCTGATGATCTCCTCTAATGGCCAGTCTTGGAGCATATAAATTGGTAAAGGACGACTTCAGTCTTGTCGTGTTTGAAAATCACTGCCTCAGCAGCTTTCACCTCTAGTCAACCTGACAAAAATGGCCGAGGATTCAGAAAAGCTGCTAGATTTTGTCAAGCAGCCTTATGTGTTTTGCGGTGTGTGCTTCAAAGAGGACGGCGCGTTCAGTCTCACGTCATGCGCCCATATCGTGTGTGACAAGCACACGCGGCCCGATGGCGAGGCGTGCCCTGTGTGCGAAATGGCGGAAACAGCGACAATCAAACTGGACTCGGAGGAGTTTCCGAAGGAGCTCAAGTCGTATTTTGGGCCGTTCTTGCCGTCTCTTGAGCATATCTACGCTATAGCAAAGTTCCAGTTTGAGAGGCTGCTGGAGCTGGTGAAGCACCAGAAGGCGGCGATTGGGAAGATGACGGAGAGGGTTGCGCATCAGAAAGACGTGATGCGGAGTGTGAGAGAAGAGCTCGTAAAAGCTAGGACCTACAGAACGTATGGAAACCAAGCAAAGTTTAGGTCGCTCCAAAGGCTAACAGACTAGGCAAATCAATGCGTTGACAGCGCAGGTCAAAGACCTGACAGCAAAAGTGGCAGATCTGGAAACTCAGCTGGATTCAGCAAGAAAGGACCAACCGCCGACTCCCCCAATGGCTTCTCCACAGGCACTGTACCAGCCAATACCAGCCCGGTCTCAGCAAGACAGGCAGTCAAGTACCCTGCACAGGAACTTTGCGTACAATGTACAAAAGCATAATCTAAATCGGCCGGCTGCTAACCCATCGATGAGGACACACTTTAAACAGCCGTCAACCGCTTTGACCAAGGTCACGCCGTCTTCAAGCGGGCCCGGGGCACCTAGGCATCGACCATATGCTGCAAGTGCAGTGAGGCCAGCTGCCAATGCCCGGTCTTCTACTGAGCTTGTTTCATCTTCAGCCAATCCCCTGTTTAGATCCAACTTCCAGCCCGCAAGGTTCGCTAATACCCATGGTTCACAAGCCCCGGTTTCCTCTACAATCGCTCCGCGGCCTCGGCTGTCAGCTATCCAGCACCAGCAGTCACTCTCACCGGTCGCGCGGTCCAACACCACACGCATGTCAATTCCAACATCTTCTGAAACGGTAAGCCCGTTTCGACGGCTATATAGCAGCACGAACGGCCGAAATGGGTTGCCGCTACTGCTAGGTGTTGGGCCGGGGCCGGTATCAGGCGTGGCAGAAGCCCATCTACCAAGATCAAGGCCCTTACCAGTCGGTCCAGCTGCTTCCAAGCTAGGCATGGCAACATCTGCTGCTGTTGCCTCTGCTGCTGCTGCTCCCAGCGGAGGAAGAGGGGGAGATAGTGATACAGTATTTAGCTGGTCGACTTCAGAAGTAAATCCGCGACGGTAGGGTGTGGGTGGCCTGCTTGCTTGCGAGGCAATTTAAAACAGAGTTTGTAGAGTTTGTGATTTATATAAGTTTTTTCAAGTATGGGGGATAGTCCACCCCAGAGTTACTTGCTTTACATTAATTATAAATGCAGAAATTGCGTACTGTAGGATATTGAATATCTTGGAGACTACAAGAAAGCAGAGGGCTCAGTCAATGGCATCTTTTTAGTTCAAAAAAAAAAAAAATTGGCTGTGGATTGTTCACAAATTAGACAATGCCTTTGTTATCGCACCTACAGTAGTAGCTCTTCTTTCTTTTTCGCTGTAATAAAGTGATTTTGATTCTCAATGCATTTTGATTTGATTTGATGTATACAATTCCTAGATTTTATTATTGCTTCTGGAGGTTGTAGTACACAATTGCAAAAGGCGCACCCAGACCAACAGCTACAATTCACTGGTGGTTAGATTATTTCCTGCAAACAAGAACAAGAGCAAAAAAAAAAACACAAAAGACAGGATCGAGAGGGCAAACAACATACCAAAAAAAGTCCAGTGAACAGCCCAGTACGGCACCTTTCTATCGTGCACCTTGAAGGGCAAGTTCGAGTAGGGACCCTCAGGGAGATGGCCGTGCCGGGGCGCGGCGGTAGAGGTGAAAGTGCGCTTTGCAAGGAAAGAAGAAGACGATCTGAGTCCGGCTCTGGCCAACATTGTTTATAGATGAAAGGTTATAGAAGGGATGGGATAGTAAGGGGCTGGTATACGGATAGTGAGTGATGGAGAAGAAGAAGAATGAAAAGAAAAAAAAGTATCAGAGATGAAGATGATGATGAGAGAAGGAAACAAAAAGACAATAATATATTTATATACATATATGAGTGATTGGTTTGGTTTGTCGGTTGAGATGGGACTTGACACAAAAGCAAATTCTCTCTGTGATCCGATGCCAGACCAAGAATTCACACCAAACCAACGCGCGTTCATATATATATGTCTATTGATTATATACCAGTTATTTTGAATCTTCATCAAAATTCAATTACTTTCTGTTTCTATAAATCCAAGCAGTTGTACTATTGTATACAGAATTTCCCCCATATATAGTTGACGGAAGAAACCAAAAAATCATCTGCCCACAAATCTTAATCTCAAACCATGTAGAGAGAGAGAGAGATGGTCTGATTTATACATCTATGCCATCTCCAAGGGCAACAACCATTTCACTAGTTCAAAGAAAGGTATTTCATTGACACTTGATTGGATGATACAGGCATTGACTGTGTCAACTGGCTTTTTTTTTTACATCCAAGCCTTGGTATTGGAGCACAATTGGAGTAGTCGTGTGTAGGGAATATTGCAAAAAAAAATAGTATGGAGGGCTCTTCATTTATATACATTTTGTGTGAAATTTGTTTAGAAACCAAAAAAGCAAAGACCTTTTCTTCTCACCTCATCTTTTTTTAATCCACTTCCTCTACTAATTCAAATTTCCACCTCATTATTCTTCTTCTCTTTCTTCTTCTCTTTCTTCTTCTCTCCATAAACAAACAATGATTGCTCCCATCACCGGCTCTCTCAAGAAGAAAATCGTCACTGACATCATTATTGGTATGTATTGGAACCACACACTTGTGCCCTGCATGTGGTCGTTTTGAGAACAACCCACCCCATCACAAAATCACACACAAGACACCCCACACAACCCATACTCCATACTCCAAACTCAGGGTCTATGTGCTTCTTGGATATCACAAACTAACTCTTGGTTTCTGTCTAGCCTTTAGTATGTAGCACACCTTTTTTTTTTACTGGTTTTTAGCAAATCTTTTTTTTTTTTTTTTTTTGTGTGCAAGTATAGCTAACACAATCCTGTTTTGGGGGAAAAAAGGCATTGGTGGAGTTGCTTCTGCTTACTGGTGGTATGGCGTCCACGGCAAGATGGCCAAGGACAGAGATGACTGGTACATTGCCTATGAAAAGACAAAGAACCAGGAAGAGTAGCTCACTTTCCAATCTCTTCTAGAATGGATTTATGTATCATTTACCTCTCTCTCTCTCTCTCTCTCAAATCATGGCTACTCATGGAAATACGGTTTTCTAACTACTCTCACTATTCTTCTTTAAATTGCAGTTTCAATTAAAAAAAAAAAGGTTTTTGACCATGGTACATATATTCTTTGAGCATTATTTAGCACATGCCTTGCTACTTTTCATACTTGTGGAATACCATGACCCTATTATCCCACAATATCTTATGGTACTATAGACAATAAACCTGTGCACTAGAAGCCAACCATCCACCTTTGAAACAACATCATTTCCACAACCACAGCACCCCAAGCTCAATACTGACTTTTTTTTTAAACCTTTTGCTTTTTGTCAGCCGGCAGTTCTACAACCACCGCCGCCGTCTTGGACCCCACGCTGGCAGGGTTGTTGGCAGCCACTGGAATGTTGGGAACGGAAGGACCAAGATCAGCCATGGGCCTCTTCTTTAAAGACCCCGGGGTAGGACCACCGTCAATTGGATTCGTGGTGGCAGAGCCAGAAATGATATTGGGCCCTGGACTCGGAGACCGGCCAGCGGCGAGGTGGGATCTGCCAAGTGGGTGGCCAACAGCTCGCCTTGGGGCCCCGTACGATCTCACCGGCGACTGGATAGCAGCTGGACCGCTCCTTATAGGTGCGGGGCTTTTGGTGTCTTGAGACTGGGCCAGCCCCATGACCTCTGATTTCTTGATAGGCACGGACTTGTTATGGTTCAGAGTGCGCCGGATGGAAGGTGATTGGAATGCCGGGTCAAACTGGTGCTCGGACGAGACGGGGCTGTTTTGCTGGATGGCAGTGGCAACGGATGCTTTGAAAAACTTTATGGGGGTATTGGGCGCGGGGTTGGCGTCGCTGGTAGTGGTTGGTGGTGGTGGAAGGTCGTGCGGGTTGGGCACGGTGGTTGGCGGCGTAGACGTTTCATCTTTGGATTCTAAAGGCGCTGGCACGGCAGCAGAAGGCTCGGCTCTTTTTTCGGGAACGACCGCAGCCGTATCTTCAAAGTCAGACTGATCGTCAAAAAAGTCGAGCTCGTCGTAGAATTCATCATGTGCCGTCGACGAGTCCTCCACCAGCTTGTATATGGAGTCAGGGTCCAGAATGGGGCCCAGCGTGGATTCGCTGCGACTCACAGACTCTGGCTCTGATTTTGGTACCTCGGAATTGCCCTGCCTGTGCACATAGCTCGGCGGGCCAATTGCTTTCTGTGGCAGCGGCTCTGATCGCTCTGGCTTTGCCGTATTCTGCCTCAAAGGCGGTGGCTCGATACCTCTGCCATATGTAAACTTGCCATGGTACTCGTCCTGAAAGTCCATGCTCCGAACCAAGTCATCTTTGTCCATCACGTACTGCTCTGGTTTCACGCGCATCACTTGCTTGCTGTACGACGGGTTGTACAAGCAGTTGCCCAGCACATTCCCAAACTTGCGCAGCGTCCGCTTGACCCCATCCGTTGTGGCCTCCTTCTTGCACTTATCAAACGCCATGTACTTTGATTTCGCATTCTCAATATGGCCAAACCCCACATCCTCATGGTACGACCCGTCCTTGAGCGTCACTCGCACCGTGCAGCTCACGCCCACCGACAGTCGCCCACCCGCCAACTCGTCGCAGTAATCAACCGTCAGGCTCCTAATCTCAGACGACCACCCGTTGAACCCAAACGTGTCGTTTGCCAGATTGATGGCTTTCCACCCTTCTAGATAGGTGACGCGGGCGCCGCCGGGCGCGGGGCGGTGCGACACAAACTCGGGGCCCAGGTTTTGGCTGAGCCGCCGCTGCACGGCGTGGGCTTGTGGATCGGACCACTGCTTGTACTGGTCGTAGAGCGCAGAGTGTGGTAATGGCTCTTCGTGTTGCTGGCCAGGAAACGGCATGTTGCTGTGACTTGCTTGGAATGAGAAGAATGATTCAAGAAATGAGAAACACGTAAAAGAATATCAACTGAAGCCACCTCTAAAACAGATCAAGAAAAGCAATCAGTCAGCACATTAAAAAAATAAAAAGTTAAAAATGGTCAGCACTAGATGGCTGTGGCGTTGTTGGCGTTGTTGGCGTTGGTTGTTGAGACACGGGCAGTTTCTTCTATTTTTTTTTAAATCGAAACGCCAAAAATATACTGGGGCTAGGGTCGACGCGGATCTTACGCGATTCAGGTCATGTGAAAGGTCACGAGACTCGCTTGCCTTATAAGCGAAGCAGAAGTACCGCTGGTTCATCGGCCGTATCAGCTCTACAATCAAATCATGGCAGGGTTTTCAAGACCTCAGCCCCAGGCAGCTGAGAACGATGAAGACAAGTACGCCACTCAATCCGATATTGCGGCCTGGCCAGCCTCTGACACTTCCATTGAATCAGCTGGCTTGTCAACGGCGGAGATGGGCAACGAGCTAGCCAACACTCCGTTCCCACCGCCTGGGACAGACCCCCGCAAGGCCGCCGTCCAGCTCGCTCTCCTGAAAGGCATGACCCGCAATGCGCGCATATTCTACGAGGCCGACAAGGATCTGACGCGCGAGGACCGCAACGAGCTGTTTGCCGCCTTCCGGACGCAGATGTTCGCGCAGTACATCGGGGCGGGCATTGGCCTGGCAGCCGGGATCTCGGGGCCCAAGTACGTGTGCAAGTACCTGGGGCGGCCGTACCGGTCGGCATACTCGACGGTTGGGTGTTTGGTGTCCCTGGTGGTGTCGTACTCCGCGGCGGAGAGGTGGGCAGTCGCGCGAAGCTGGAAACGGTTCGAGGGGAATGAGCGGTACAGAGAGATCTTGAGGTCGGTGGAAAGGTATCCGCCGATTATAGGGTACACGTATTATAATGAGACGAGGGTGAGACCGGCGTCGGCGTTCCCAGATCCGAGCTTGTTCAACTGGGTCAAGTATCCCCCGTTCCCGATTGTGTTGACGACGTTTACCACGTATAATATCGAGCTCAAAGGGCAAGGCTCTCCCACAAATCTGCCGGTTGAAGAGGTAGAGCGTGGATCTGCTGGGTTTCCTGAGCCACGGCCAGTGCCAGTCCTCGACCGACCGCAACCTGTTCAAGCTGCTGATTCTTCAACCTCGGCTTGGGATCGCATTCGATCTGAAAACACAAACAAGCCCTTTAAATGGGAGCCCCAGCACCCTCAATCCTCAGGGCCATCGGACTGGTCTCAGCCTTCATCCATCAACAGTCCCCCTCCGCCGGACTTGGACACTTTCCAAGACCCTTTCGAACAAGACGGTAAATAAGTTGGCATTGCATGTTATGTATTCAAAAAACAATAAATATATGTATGTACTCCTCCACAAAATTAAAACCAGAACTTGTACTCCTCTTGCTCAATCTCACCGGCCACTCTCAGCTCCTCAATCAGCGTCTGCCCTTGCTTCTTCTCAGCATCCGAAAACTCGAACCCAGCTTCTTGCAAGATCGATATCAGGCCCAGCGTTCTGTCCCTCAAATCCGGCGCAGCCGACAGGTCCAAATGCACCGGCCCCACAAGCGTCGGCACCACCGTAGTTTCTTTCCGCAGGGTCGAATGCGTCTCAGCCTGCACGGGTTCAATAGTAAGCAGCACCCGCAGCAGCGACAGTGCGCGCGCTCTCACTTTCAAGTCGCCGCCGGCGGCGTCGTCAAACAAGACCGACACGGTGTTCCAGCCGCCGGCCTCCACAAACGCACTATACGCCGCTGGGTTGTGGCCCAGCTCGCTCGTGAGCGCGTAAATCGCCTTGATCCGCACTTCGCGTTCCTCCTTTTCGTGGTCCGCCGCCATCTCAAGCAGCTTGGGGATCACCTGGAGCGGCCTACTCTCAAGAAGGTGTTTCTGGGCCGGCTCGTTGTTCTGGACGGCGGTGCCTATGATCCAGCAGGTCTGTTTTCTGAACTCGGGGTCCTTGCTGTCGAGAAGCCCAATGAGGTGCTGCCACATGCCGAGGGGCTGGATGTTGTTTGCGTTGTCGAGGTTTTCAATCAGCATTTCGAAATTGTCGAACGCCACGAGCTTGTCTTCGCGGTCGGCGTCGGGGTGCAGAATGACGGTCATGTTGTCTTTCATCTGCTGGGCCTCGTCCTTACCGCCAAAGAGCTCGGCCATGAGTTTGGGGTCGGGGCCCTCGACAGCGGTTCCTTCTGGCGCTGATCCAGCGTTCAATGACCATTTCAGTAATTTGTCCATGTTATGCTAGTATATGTAAAGTTGTGGTTGGAATTGTGTAAACCAAGAAGCAGCAACCTTGCTGTGTGCGCTTTATATGGAGTAAGATTGAAGAAAGTTTTCAACGCTCTTGGGAGTTCCAGCACTTCGGGAATCTTCCAGAATTTTACCATGACCCAAACCAGCCATGTTGACAAAACGATGCTACAGGTATTAACAAGTTATGAATGGCATTAGACTGAAATGACTGAATAAATATATGATTCAAAATCAATAATCCTCTTTATTTGAGGGTTACATGATAGTACACCGGCCTTTGCGTTTCTCGTAGATTGGGATACCCATCTCCTCGAACGTCTTTGCGCCCTTGCTTTCTTGAAACGCAGGGTACACAATCACAACTGGCTTTTGGCGCTGCTGAGATGACGGTGATGACGGACCTGAGCCGGAGCTGGAGCTCACGCTTGTGGCTGTACTCTTAGTGTTCAGCGACATGGAAGAAGACACCCTGGTTGACGAACGGCTAGGCGAGGCTGATTGAAAAACCGGGTCTGAAGGAGAGCTGCTATTGTTGCTGGTGTTGTTGTTGGCCCATGGCTCCCCTAAACTGGGGCTTAAGGATCTGACCTGGTGCAAAGAGGGTGGAGGATCCAGCATCTGAGCTGGTTCTGAAAACACCCGCATGGGCTGTGGACGAAACTCCTGCTGCTGCGAGAATGAGAACGGCATGCTTGCAGAGTGAGAAGCATTTTGCATCGAACGGCTCATTTGGTTTCGGCCGTACTGGGTTGGCGAATCAAACGCGATTCCCATCGCCTGTTGCTGAGGTGGTTCAGTCAGCGTCGATGAAGATGCAGATGCAGCAGCAGAGATGGAGGTAGATCTCGGACGAGGGTCTCTTTGCATGTATGAGTGCTTAGCGGCGACGACCATTGGCACTTCCAGAGTTGGGCTACTAGGGACAAGAGCGACTGGTGTGTTATTTTCAGAGTTGCGGTTTTGTCTGGGGTCGGCCACTACTGGCAATGAACCTGAAACGAATCCCAAAATTGGGCTGTCTGAAGATAGGTCTGCTGCGCCAAACCCAGGTTTCGGTTTGGGAGTTGTAATTTTTCTGGGTGGTTGCGATGATGCGGTTTGAGGATTTTGTGTGGGCATTGTTTCAGGGTCGACACTGCGGATAGCATGGGACCGGGCATTATCATGCGGGCGGGTTGGAAAACTTTTGGCCCTCCCGGCCAAGCTCGAGCTGCTGGATGACCCAGGCATGCTCAAGCGGTGGCTTGGCCGAGCCGGATAGTAGCTGGCTGCGACCAGATTCGGATCAGACCTCGAAGGAACCAAGAATGCTGGCGCAAAAAGAAGGTTCTCTGGATCGTCAGTTGGGCTAACCGATTTTTCAACGGCGTACAAGGGCTCTGGGCTTTGGATATTTGTGGCCGCAACAAGCTTGGCTGAGTTTGACGGGGAATGGTCTCTCATCCGAGGCAGACTTGAATACTCCTCTCCTTTCTCTGTCTGGTCGTCATCGTTCAAGGGCACCCATCTGTCTAGCGGGCTTCTTGATCCTGGGAAAGTTGGAAATTGCTCCAGGTGTGAGTACTGCGGTGGCACAAAGGTTTTATATGTCTGTGAAGGAGGAGTGGTGGCCAGGTTTTCTTGATCTTTGTGTGCCGGAAAAGATTTGGGCGACGACTGGACACCATTGTAGGTGTTCATACTTGCCCTCACTGCCGTTATAGGCATTTGGCCACGAAGAAAGTCGTGCGAGTCTTGCTTGGGATCGATGGACGACATTTTTTGCTGGTTGACCAAGACCATTTGCGACGAAATCTCAGACATGGCGACTTCTCTTTTGCTTTCTTCTCACTCAGCGAAAGTTTTTGACTTTGCTTCTTTTCAAAAAAAAGTTAGCGGTCTGAGCTCTTTTGTACTCTCTGGAGGTTTATTTCAAGTGCCTATTTTTTTCTTGCCCTTAATTTCTTTTGCCCGATATTATCATGTCCCCAAGATAGTAACACACAAATCTATAGCCTAGCTTAGGAACCATGTAAGCACTCCGCCGTCATGGGCAAGGACGTGTCAGAAATAATATACTATCAATAATCATTTCGTATAGTATCAAGATGCCCAGCCTCTACAAACTGACTTTTTAGCGTACGTGCGCCTACACGGTATACCACGTTGGGCCATCGTCAAGGAATTAAAGGTGTACAATAACAGACAATTGCCCATACTAGCTAGGCTTATTCTGGCATTGCTACAGTTCAAGGCAATATCATCATATCGTTTGTGCTGATCAAGATATCAACATTTATAAAAATATATAATTAATATTGAATTGAGGATACAGGATCTATATTTGCAGTTCAGAGAGATCTTGAAGTAAACGCAAGGAGCACCTGCCAAGAAGTGACTGCGAATCGTTGCTTGGTGTTCTGGTTTGCTGCATATTTGCATCAACGCCTGGATATTCGTAGTTTATAGAGTGGCGCATGTATGCTAGCTTGGCTCTCAAAGCATTCAATGACTGTTCAGATGCATTTCATATATATTTAGATGAGATCTCGGCATTTTTTTTGATGTTTTGTATATATGGCATTGTTCTCTGGTCCTGTACTATAAATAGGCACCACTACAATATTATGATTGCGTCAAAGCCTCTCTGGTAACTGCATCAACGTTTAGCTATAGCTAGTGCAGATGCAGGCAACACAACTTTAAAGAGAAAAAAAAGGCTTGGAAAGCGCTTTCTTCCTCCATAATACTGTAAGGTGCCAATATTAGATGAATCTCAATCAATAGCACTAAATGAAAATTAATTCTGAAAACCCATGCCACGGAGATACCTCTTAAAAAGTCCTGTTAGCAGTTGCGCATAGCTCCATGTGGCTGGTGATGGTGATGGCAAAAAGGTCACTTTCATTTATATCTCACCTTAGCTCTTTCCGCATGCAAGAAGTTCCGATATTAAGGTCTCATATATATATGGACCTCTGATTTATCAATCTACAAAGTGAACTTGTTGATACTTTATAAAGGTTTTTGTGATCCCCATATATATATCTTCTTCTTTCATTGGTACGTACGTACTCCACTGCAAATATGTGTGCACATACAATGATTGCTTCAAAGTCTAATCATCAAGTGTATACATAACGTTCGACTCAGCTGAACTCGTTTGACTGTCGTTTGCTACAGTCAAACGAGAAAAGACTATGTCGTAGCATTACTTCAAGCTGGCATTTCCTGATTTCTGAAAAGTAGAGTGTGTTCGCCCAACCTGAAAGCTTACCCATCTTTGGCAATTGCCTCTCTTATCATGCAGCTTTCGTCACTAGTGAATCTTGTTAGCTTTATAATAGTGCGTCAAAGATATCGATAGGGTGAATTGGCATATGAATATATATTATAGGCAAAAAAAAATCCTACTCTGGTGACTCTTGAAACTAATGTAAATCAGCACTTAAGCAGCTGCCAAATAATAGATATCAAAAGAGAAGATTTCAAGTTTGGCAACAGCTGCTAAGAGCGCATTCATGCATGACCAGATAAATCATTTAATGTCAAATTCTACCAGTCTTGACTTCATCAAGATGCCAGACCCAGTTAACCTCACTCTGGTAATTTTCACCCCAACCCTGATTTTTCACTTCACTTTCAGACTACTCGAAATTTCTCCACCATCAATCAACAAGCCTTACAGTCCTCACTAATGCATGTGTACAAGTCGCTGACGGCGCCATCAATTGTGACGCACAGTCTTGCATGCAACTTTAATGGAAAGGCCAATCTGGTAGTTGTGAAAGGCGCCAGTTTGCTGCAAATTTTCAAGACCGTTCGCGTTCAACAACATGTGTTTGAAGACGACTCAAAAGACACCGTGAAGCGCGGAAATGGTAATGATTCCGTGCCAGAGGGTAATCGAGCTCTGGATGGAGATGACACTTTCTTAGATACAGGACTGGCGCTAGAGGCGGCGCGCGAGGAGTTCGCGACGAAGCTGGTTTTGGAATCGGAGTGGGCTCTCGATGGTCAGGTTACGGGTATTTGCGCCGTCCGAACTATTGCAAATCCAAAAGTCGACTCACTACTTATCTCGTTTCGATACGCAAAGATGGTGGTGGTGACTTGGGATAGTGTGGCGTGTGCACTCAGTACGACGAGCTTGCATTACTATGAAAAAGAGTTGCTGGACTCGCCATTCTTGGACAAGACGTTCACAAGCATTCTGAGAGTGGATTCGCATGGCGCCTGCGCCAGTTTGCTAGTACAACAAGACTCAATTGCGTTTTTGCCATTTGTTCAAAGTGAGCTGCTCGACGATGTCCAGGTTGTAACCGGCCAACAATCTCAACTGGCACCGTTATACTCGCCGAGTTTCATTTTATCAGCAGGTACTCTTCACGAGTCTATTTCACATATCATTGACTTTACATTTCTTTATGAATACCGTGAGCCCACTCTTGCAATTATTTACGAGCCTTCGCGAACTTGGGCTGGCACGATTCCTTTGCATAAAGATACAGTCAAGTATCTTGTCCTCTCACTCGATCTACAACAGCACTCTTCAACTGCAATTGTCTCTGCTCAGAGTATTCCATATGATGTGCGCAAGCTCATCCCAGTCAAAGACCCAATTGGTGGATGTTTACTAGTGGGTGTTAACGAGCTCATCCACATCGACTCTCAAGGGCGTCAGCATGGTGTTTCTGTAAATGCCTTTAGTACACTTGTGACGGAGTCTCGATTTCTTGATCAAGCCTCTCTTGATCTGCAACTAGATGGGTGCCAGATCACTAATATCCCAGGTGTAGAGGATGAAATGCTTCTAATCACATTTCATGGAGAGCTATTTAGCGTCAAATTTGAAATCGAGAGCAGAAAGGTCCAAGGATTCAAAATTTCACCAATTGACAAGACAATCAACATACCCAGTCCTTCCACAGTTTCTATTCTGGGTGCTCGTCATATCTTTGTGGGTAGCACGACGTCTGACGCAAAGCTTCTACAGTGGAAACGACGAGGCGAAAAAACAGACGATAAGACAGCGGTTGTCTTTGAAAAAGTAAAGGTTGTTGATTCAAACTATGATGAACTAGACGATATTTACGGAGATGATGATGGCCCAAATGAACTCTCGACCAGTGCTTCTTTGAGTGGTCAGCCCATCGTTTACAGCGTCAGTGATAGTCTGAAGGCATATGGTCCTATTCATGATATGGTTATTGGCAAGTCGAAGAATCAGCTAAATCTTGTTGCAGCTACAGGTTACGGCAAGGACATGTCTGTTTCTATTTTTAACCAGCGCATTTATCCTCAAAACTTTAGTGATTTGGAGCTTTACGACTCTTACTCTCGCATTTGGACGCTAAATCCTTCTGGGGTGAGTGCAGGTGATGATAATACGGCATTTGACAGTTACATGATTGCGAGCAATGACGAGACAAGTTCAATTTACAAGATTGAAAATGAATTCACAGACTACACAAAGGATTTGCGCGGCTTTGTGTACAAAGAGCCTACAGTTGCAGCTCAAGTTCTTGTGCAAGGACAAATAGTGGCACAGGTTCATAAGTCTGGCATTACTCTCTATGATGCCAATCTTTCAAAGCTCTACACACGCAAGTTCACAGCTACTCCTACGAATGCCTCGTTTGCAGACGATTTTGCGACAGTTACCTTTGAAGATGGTACAACTTCCTTGTTTCAAGTTCACAGAGTCGGCGACAAATGGTCCTTACCTGTGGTTAAGTTGCCTAGTAGTTTATCAGCAAAAGGGTTTCACACTTCAGCACTATCCCATGTGTTGGCTAGTCTAGCAGTCGGCGACAAACAACAACGCACCAAGCGAAAGCGTGATGACGAGGAGGTCACCACCGATACTGCATTTGCACAGACTCCTGTTGGATTCTCTCTGACTAGCAATGCAGAATCAAGCCAGTTTCTCATGTACTTTTTACGAAACCTCAGTGTGACGTACGACCTCTCATGTTTATATCAGCTGCCAACCTCGGCCTATCTTGACGGAACGACATTCAAATCGACAGAGGAATCTGATGATATAACAGCCGCAACTATAACCTCCATCCACCATTTTTATCTATCAAACGACTCGGAGCAAAATGAGTACCTTGCTCTCAGGACAAGTGAATCTTATATTTATTTTTACGCAATTCAATGCTACGACTCTCAGTGTTATTTATTAAAGACCCAGCATGCCACATCTCTGGCAAGCCTGTTGTCAAGTGCGGCGCTGGACGATGATGAAGACATGGAAGACGAACTACCTGTCGACTTGATACCATTCAGAGACGTTGATGGCTACTCAGGTTTGTTTATAACTGGCAGATGCCCAATAGTGGTTATGAAGGAAGCGCACGGCCCCTTACAGCTCCATAAAGTGGCAAGCAAGAATCCAATTGTGGGTTTTTCAACGTTTAACACAACTTCAGTCTATCAAGGATTTGCGTACCTTGACAGTCAGTTCAGGTTCCAGATTGCCAAGCTGCCAGCTGAGACTGACTTCAGCATATCGTGGCCGGCCTGTCGCGTTAACTTGGGCAGTCCTGTGACGTCTCTGTGCTACCATGAAAGCGGGGATGTCTATGTGGCTGCGACTACTACCGAAGTGCCCTATGTGGCCGTCGACGAGGACGGGCTCCCGATTCCAGGCGCCTTGGATGACATGCCCAAAGCCAACAACTTCGAGAGTACGGTCAAGCTCATCTCGCCCAAAACCTGGACTGTCATTGACGAAGTCAAACTCCAAGAAAACGAGGCTGTGATGACACTCAAATCGGTGACGTTACGGCTTTCAGAGAAGAACAAGCGTAAGAAAAATTTTATTGTGCTTGGAACAAGTATCATGAGGGGAGAGGATCTGGCTGCAAAGGGTGGCTTTTACGTTTATGAGGCGGTCGAGGTCGTGCCTGAACCAGGCAAGCCAGAAACGAGTCATAAGCTGAAGCTTGTTGTTTCTGAAGTGTCAAAGGGTGCAGTCACAGCTCTGTGTGAGCTCAGTGGCGACTTGCTCATTGCACAAGCCCAAAAGGTAAGTTGGTTGAGCAATTATCAATCAATATTGAATAAGCTGCTAACAGTAGAAGGTGGTTGTTCGAAACATTCAAGAGGACAACTCGATTTCGCCGGTAGCATTTTTGGATTTGAACATGTATGTTATCGAAGCCAAGGGGCTCAAGTACATGACACTTTTAGCAGATGCCCTTCGAAGCGTCTGGCTGGTTGGATTTGGGGTAAGTTATCAACTAGGTTGTTCTGCCTTTGCTTCTTCTAACTGTTGCAGGATGAACCGTACCGGATGGTACTTTTTGGAAAAGATTACAAAGACGTTGAAGTCCTCTCTTGTGAATTCATGACTTTTAATGGCCAGCTCTCCATTCTGGTAGCCGACACCCTGCAGCGCCTACATGTGCTTCAGTATGACCCTGAAGATCCCACATCTCTGGCTGGCCAAAAGCTGATTCGCAAATCCGAGTTCTTCAGCGGTCGCGAGTTCAACACCATGGTTTTGGCGCCTCTGTCACTTACCCAGGAGGGCTCTTTCGTGCCGCTCTGTGGCGCATCCGACGGTTCGCTCTCAGTTGTTATCCCTGTGTCCGAGGCCGACTACCGCGTGCTGTACGTGATGCAGCAGCAGCTCACCGAGAAGGAAGAGCATAGCGCTAGTCTGAATCCGCGCATGCACAGGAATCTGGGCGTGGAGGGAGGTGTCAATGGAGTGGCGTCGTCTGGTCGTTCGTTGTTGGACTATGATGTTCTGAAGAGGTTCCAGGCTTTGTCGCTAGCTAAACAGTCAGCTTACACGAGGAGGATTGGAAAGAATGGAACGAGAGATACTTGGAGAAGCTTGGCGCAGTTAGATGAGTGCCTGAACTATTTGTAACGTTGTTTTGAAGATAGAGATTAAAATGCAAATTTGACCCCAGCTCACTGGTAGTTTTCTAATCTGTTGCTTACTTGCAAATTACATTTATATACTCAGCAACAGCAATCATCACGTCCGACATGATGGATTCCGGAATTCGGGAGGTTGACCACGAAAACCCCAATTGCAAATCGCCGCCTTTGAATGACGCACAGCTCACTGTAAATGGCGCACCCTCTAATGGCGCACTTTGAACACATCCTAAATCGCTCATGCTCCATGACTGTTGCTGTCCCTGGTCTGAGTCTATACTTGCAGCAGACGAAGATAGACACGCCTCGCCGATTAGACTGTACACCTCAACCGAACTCCCACGCATTGGAGATGCTCGGATCCTATATCCTGAACTAGTATAGCTGCCGGCGTACTTGAGCAGCCCTGTATTCAGATTCTTGTTGCCGCGGGCCATAACTCTATCCAGCTGCATCTTCAAGCTCACAGCAGAGCTCCACACCAGCGCCATCTCCGTCGCCGTGCCATAGCCGCCTTCCTCCACGGATTCACACAAGGTGAGCTCATCTCTGAGAAACGTAAACTCGTGGCTGCAGATATACGTGCCCATGGACTCAGGCGTGACCCCTGCGTGGCTCGAAATTATGTTGCGCAGGTTCCGCGTCAGGCTGGCGCTGAGCTTGGGAAAAGGCTGCCCGTTTTTGTCGAGCCCGCCGCATTCGCCGCCGCCGGGGGTTGCAAGATAGGAGTCTGGAACGGCACGGGATAGAGCAGCTAGAATGACAGCAGTTAAGAGGCACTGCAATGTGGTATTGCGGACTTGGCATAGCAGAGTCAAGATATCCATATGGGTCGCCGGAATCTTCAAGCGCCGGATGTTGGTACGGCAGGCTGTGGCGGAGGTACCTTTGACTTTCTTTGAGATAATTGCACCTGTCCAAGTTCTGCTTGGCTCGTTGTTCAAACCAAACTGCTCGAGCAACCGTTTTGTAAGGTTCTTCGTTGAGGGTGGAAGCTTGAGCACTGATTCAAGTGCAGGCGGAATTGCATTGGTGCCAATGCTGTTACTTGAAATATCAACAAGGCTGTCCACATAGTCACCTTCAACTGCTTGAACTGAATTCAGTGACTGGTTAAGAGACGTCAAAAAGATGCGCCCCGATGTCACATCGCCCAGACTCGGATGGTACAAGTACGCGACTTCGTACCTTTGGGTCGTGCCCTGCTCGTTAAATGCAGCGGTGCTACTGCTCCAACTACTGCGCGACATGGAGCATAAATCACTTAAAGTTGGCGCGGTTGCCGCCTGGCCATGCAACAATGGCGATACAAACACCCGCCAAACTGGGTTCATTTGTGCGCTCTCAAAACTGCTGAATGCGTATTGGTCGTAGAATGTCAAACGCTCTTCTTCACTGTTTAGTCCGCCAAAAATGGTGACATGATCATCCATGTCTATCATCTCGGCTTGGACGAATTTCGGGTTACCCGTTGAAAGGTTGTGGATTTGTAGCGTCAGGGCCGGGCTATTTCGAATCACAGATCGAAGAGCTGGGTATAGAATATTCTTGGTCAATGGCCGTTCATCTTCTGATGTAAAAACAGCTGTCAGAATTACACAGTTGTGCAATTTCGAGTCATTGGAAGCGCAGAAATATTGCTCGAGACAACCCAATGGTCTCGAAGGTGTTGATGCATTTTCGTGCTTGGGACGAAGAGAGCGCGTTGAGAGCGCGTGCTTGAGAGACCCGGTGTACTTTTCGCGTAGTCCCTGGACTGAGACCCTTTGAAGAAAGCCTGGTCTAATGTTTGATTCATCTGCAACCATTTTTATTTACTTGATTGATTAATGAAAATATCCAAGATAAAGCATAGCAGGGTGACACGCTTATATAGTCAACTCTTCTCAATCCATGCAACCTTGATGAGTAGGTCGCTTGCTTTTGAGCTTCAAATGCCGAGCTTTGAGAGCAACTTCATGACGGCTGTGTGTTACAGCCAAGCCCAATCGGCTCCTATATCCTGCAACAGGTTTGTAAATCCAAAGCTGGTGATCGACCAGGCTGCTCATCACAGACAGAAATCAGAGTGGGCCAGGCTCTAAAAAATGCATAAAATAAGCTATCTAAACGATCTGCGCTAGACTCTTATATCTATAATGCCCAGAGCGCCGTCTGGTTGTTCATGGCTAAAAGATTGTCCCTTATTGGGTGCGAATGGGTTATTCTAGTAGTCGGTGGATGCGGGTCGATCTTTTAGATCCAGGTTATTTCTTCCTCGTCCCGCCAGTTCCACATCAAGCCTGTCCCGTACCTTTGTGAACGTCTTCACTGTCTATCGAATTGATATGCACATGGGAGCTGATATATACGCGGACAATCCATGGCTTTCTGGTCAGGTTTTTTCAATGAGAACTTGCCGTTTGTTTTGAAGCGCCAAGCTCTTCCAGGAAGGCCTGCAATCGCATCTTTGAGACTTGAATAGTTAGTTTAAATTCTTCATCACCTAATATAGTGAGTCTGCCTTAACATGAGAACTTGTTAATCAACATGAATTCCTTAGTCATGGTACGCAGATCGTGGCCCCTGAAAGAAAATCATTGGCAGTCTGAAAATACTTTATCTAGCCTTAGGTTGACAGAGAAATGTCTCGAGCAACACTGGATGCTTCGGGCCCAGAATATATCACGATGATTCAATTGGTTTCAGATAGCATGATCAATTTGGATTCTTCGCGATTATACTATCCGCAAATGTGTTGAGTTTCGGAGTCAGTTGGTATACTCAAAGTTTGATGATAGGGAGAACTTTGTTATGTGAGGGTTATCGTTCTGTCCTAGTTCCCCTTGCAGCAGTGATTCTCCATCCCACATCACACATTCCATCTAACACCACCTCAAGCACAGCACCGTCAAGTGTATATGCGAACTTGAGTTTGTACCACCACGGTCAGTCTCCCTTTCTGGTTCCAAAACTCTTGCAAAAACGACGCACAGCTCTATCCTGCTATTCGCTGGTTAGTTCTCCTAAAAAACTTCCAGGAAATTCCGCATTAAAATCTCCCTTCTTTACCTCTTGTTTCTTCATTTCTGATCTGGCACATTTTCAGAACCTCTCTTACAGAACTAGCTACTGGTTTACAAGCAGTTTTCTAACATGAGTAATGGCTACACTCCGTCGCACTCGCGATCAAAATCCTTTGCTTATGGTGGAAAATTACCCCCTCCCCCTCCACCAACTGATGCAGAACTTTCTCCTGTTGATTATAATGTCTCAAACTCAGCGCTGTACCGCCGGCATTCCAGGAAGAAGAGCTCTCAGATTCTCGTTGAACCGATCGGTGCACCCAAGACCAACTACATGCCAATCTCGCCAAATATAACAGTTCCCCCTGCCTTACAAACCATTTTCGACCACAATGATGAAATACGACGGGCCGAAAACAATACATTGCAACAACCACCTGACTGGAGCTTGCCGACTATAAAAACTTCAGACGCTCTAGATGCTTCTTCTCTGAAGCGGCACTCCAGTAGTTCTGCCAGCAGCACTTATATGAGAAGCCCCATTTTGCCAAATGAACCTGGGCAAGCTTACACCCACCGCAGGAGCCACACAATATCACACCGATCTCGTGTTCCAGACATTGACAAAAAGGTCCATAAAAGCATTTCTCCAGTTCCTATCATCCCTCCAGAGTTTCTCGAGCGTCGAGTAAGTTCCGGCATCTTGAGTAGCGGGAGTGATGATGATGCTTCAGTTGATAATCCCACTAGATCAGAGAGTGCCAAAGAAACTTTGCTCAAGTCCAGAACTCCAAGCGGGGGTAGCGCCAAGTCCGTCAGCCAAGATGATTTGACGACCCGCGAAAAATCAGTGTCTGAATCGCCTGCTCCCTCTGTAAAGGTATCGAATGCGTATTCTGCAAACACTCTTGCATCTGGAGCTTCTTTTTTGATTGCTGGTCAATTTTTTGCAAAGCTGCTCACATTTACATTGAACCAACTGATCCTCAGGTTTGTTGGTCCAGAAACGTTTGGAGTCAATGCCCAACTCGAGCTGTTGATTACTACGATTCTTTTCTTTTCGCGTGAAGCCATTCGCCTTGCCACGCAGCGCCAGTCACTGAATGGAAAGCAACCTGATTTATACCGATTCGAGGGAGGTGTCGTTGAGAATACACAGTCCGGCACTATTCAGCAAGTCATCAACATTGGCTTCGTTCCCTCTTTAATCGGTATTCCATTGGCTTGTCTGCTTTCTCATTTATATCTACATTTTTCTGGCACAGGATCTCAAGTTGACCCCAAGTCGCTTCAATTGGCGGTGATTATCTTTGCGCTCTCTTCCATTTTGGAGCTGTTCGCTGAGCCCAGCTTTTTGCTTTTCCAATTGCAACTGCAGTTCAGAAAGCGAGCATCGTTTGAGTCTCTTGCTATTTTTGCTCGATGTGCCCTCACAGTGATCTTCATTGTACTGGGACGCCGACGTGATATTGCCATTATTGCTTTTGCGCTGGGCCAGTTGGCTTATTCGTCGGTGCTGTGTGTGCTCTATATTTTCAGTGCTATGCGCGACTCTCGCATGAAGCCATACCAACTTGCTTACCCACAAGGAGTCTGGTGTGAGGGTGATTCGTCTAGCAAGGTCTACTTTGCAAAGGAAACAACAACTCTCGCTGCTTCCATTTGGTTGCAAACTATTTTCAAGCACTGCCTTACAGAAGGCGACAAATTTCTCATTTCCATGCTTCTCCCGATTTCAGATCAGGGCGTGTATGCCATTGTTGTCAACTATGGATCCCTTGTAGCTCGCTTGGTCTTTTTGCCTATTGAAGAAGCTCTACGCAACTTTTTTTCAAAAGTACTCGCTTTACCCGTTACACAAGACAACCTCAAGCTCTCAGTTACTGTACTTTCTACTCTTTTGCGGATGTATGTTTACTTGTCAATATTTGCAGTTGCCTTTGGGCCCATGGTTGCTTCTTATGTGCTGGGTTTCCTGGTCTCCAAGAGTTGGTTTGATACAGATGCTCCAGTTGTCCTTGCAACCTATGCCTGCTACATCCCTTTCCTTGCGATCAATGGTATCCTTGAGAGTTTTGTTCAGTCTGTGGCAAGTCCTTCCGATATCAAGCGCCAGTCCTCTGCTATGCTTGCGTTCAGCCTTACATTTTCTGTAGCAGCCTACATTTTCATGCGCCCCTTGGGTCGTGGATCGCAAGGACTTGTGCTTGCCAATATGTTTAACATGGCACAGCGAATTGGCTGGTGCATTATGTGGATCGAAGAGTACTACGCGCGTGTTCGCGAGCCTCGTGGAGAAAAGTCCGAGGAGGCAGTGGTTGTGTATTATGACAAACCTTGGGGCTGGCTTGCCCTCGCATGCCCACGCCCATTGGTCTTTGGAGTTGTTGCTGGTCTTGCTCCTACTGTCTGGCTTTTAGGGCAAGTAACATCGTTCAAGGGCCTACTACAGCATGTGTTCCTTGCTTGCATTCTTCTTGCTGGTATTTGCTTTTCTGAGAAAGATCAGATCGCGGAGGTCATTTCCAAGTACACGGCTAGAAGTAAAGTAACTGAAGAAAAAAAGGAGAAATAATTTTATAGAGGTTACATACATATATTCATCTATATAAACTTGTTTAAATGATTGTGATGATTTCAGAATAAAGGATCTTTGTGAGCAGGTTTGTTTGGACTTGCCTGTTCAAACCAAATTGGTATAACTTCAGGGTTAATAGTTGAGTTTGTTGCAACTAAGGGCTGTTGTTTTACCATCGTTGTACCGACGATCTGCTCATTCTTTCCATTTCCTGCTCCCCTTCCTTTTGTTTTTTTTTCTTTCTTCAAGCAATGTACAATGCTAGCCTTCTTGAGTGCTCCTCTATCATTTATGGGCTATAGAAGCTCTGCAACAGAGCCCAAGGATCATGACGCAATAGAGCCCCCTAGAGCAGTTCACCCCACAGCCAACGCCAATGCCAGTGCCAAGCCCCGGAACAAGGCTGGATCTCAAGAAGGAGCTACTAATTTCACCTACATTCACACTTCGCAATCTCTTCTATACAAATCACATCTACCGCTAACATACTACATCATCCCTCAGGTTGCGACGACACCGACAACTGCCCAGCATGATTCTCCTCCTCCCAATGATGCGCCTAGGTCTCCGCACTCTCCCAATACACCGCATGGCCTTGTCGATAATCAAGTCCCTGAAATCACCCCCATTTTGCATCCAAACGAAGTTATTCTTCAGCGTTTCCCACATAAAGCTTCCATGAAGCGCGTAAGTGAACTTCGGTTAGCGTCAAGTTCAAATGGTGCTGCAGCCTGCTCAGCTTGTCCAGAATCTAGGCTCATCCCCCAGAGTCACAGAGCAATTGACCTATTCCGGTCCGATGTGATAAGCGGCTGCAGTCTAAGTGACAGGAGAACCAACGAAGAGGACACACATCACCCGCGACGACCCATGACTCTGCTAACTCCTCTTTCTCCTTCTCCTCGCTTAATCTTAGAATCTGATCATGATTACCTCACCAGAGCTGCGGTTAAGGGCACTGTATATGTGACGAGCGAGAGACTCCTATTTCTGCCCAACTCGGCCAAATACTCCCCAAAGAGCTTAGACGCACCTCCAGTCCATGAGCTGGAATTTGACATGGCCTTTTCGGCCATTGACACCATGAGGGTGATTGAGAGCAGTCAGGGGAAGTGGTTTTTTGTGTGCTACTCTGGCATCTACATGTCGACTCTGGGGTTCACAAGCGAATCGCGAGCGCAGTCGTTTCTTAAATTGGTCGCTAATGTCCGATTTGAGAACATGATTCGTGAGTCGCTGCCGCCAAAGTACGTGACTCCACTACAAGCGTGCTGTGCGGAAGGGCAAATGCCTTTTTGCTGCGTCTGTGCAGCACAGGATCTTGCAGATTGGAATGCAGAAGATGGTAGGCTACCGACCTATGCTGAAAGCGAAGAAGCTGTTCGCCAGTACCTTATCAAGCTCAATCTCTTGGCCAAGGATTCCCCTCCCTTTGATCGACACAATCCTTCTCTTGACATTCTTGGCATGCTGTCGTTGGCATGTTCTTCAAGCATTGACGACCCTGTTCGGTCTGCACCTCTCCCCCTATTACATAGACCTCTTCCTTCCTCTCCCTCTTCATCCCGCCGCCGGAATGCTCCTGGAGCCAGAACCACAGCTGGAACTTATCAATTGAGGCGCTGCCAACAATTTTGAGCGGCGTGCCTCTTCGATTCCTCTTCCATGGACATGACATACATTTATTTGTCTTAACCCTGGCTTCAGTTGAGCTCATGAATTTTTTATTTTACTTTGGCCTACAATCACGAACCTATATATACACCTAATTCTCTAATTTTTTTTTTCTTTCTTTCATGTCATTTGGGTTTGCTTTTGTTGCGTTTTTTTGTTTTGAGTGTGTTTTTTGTCTTCACTTTAACATTACAGGCATAATATTAGGCCTAAATTAAAATATACATGATAAAATCGAAACTTTCTTTTTGTTTGCAAGGCATACATACATATATATATATATATATATCTTTCGTTCCAACATATGTAGGTGGTAAAATCCGGAACCTACCCTGAGCTCGTCCACTAACGATCAGTAAGCGGCCTGCAACTTGTTGTCAAAAAATCAACTTGGCAACGTCCCTTGCCAAGCTAACCAATCCACTGCTGTGCCTGGAAAAATTCATAAATCCGGGCTGTTTTGTTCACATCAATCTTAATCAACTCTCGTGCAGTTCTCTTTTTCAAGACGCCCCCAGACCTTAGCAATTCTCTGAACAGAGTTTCTTTGATGGCAAGGTATGGCTTAGGCAGGATTCGAAGGTGAGAGCACAGAACCTGCTCCTCGGGGGATAGAAGTTCCACATCGGTAGCGCGCGAAATGTCAAGCGGGTTTGCAACCGGCTTGCGGAAAATTTTGGCCGTCAGCTCCTGCAGACGTGCAGCTGTAGCGGGTGTAATCGTGTTGGTATTGATGGCACTAATGTTGAGAGGTGCGACAGCCGAAGGTGTAGCTGCACTAGCGGCTGCACTAGTGGTTGTAGAAACCGCTACAGGCCCTGTGCCTGTCGTATTATTAGTCGTAGTCGTGCCAGTAGTAGCTGTGGAGCTAGTGTCATTATCATTATTATTGTTCGTTTCTTCATTTTTAATAGTGTCATTGGCAATGTATTGAGATGTGCTCACAGTGCTGTGATGTAGCGGATGCAAGCTGCCATGAGAAGCTGGAGAGTTCTGTGTACCTCGCAACGGCGTCGCAAATCCAGACGAATACCTTGAGGAGGTCAACGAGTGTCTGGACCCGGACAGCGCGTTATTAGAGCTCAGGCTGCCTCCACGATCAAGGTTCAATGCACTTGCTCGCGTGGCCTTGTCGCTTTCATACTTGGCTGACATTGCAAACGTCCGCACCCCGTTCAAGCGATACTCTTGCAGCTCTGCAATGCGCCGGCGACAATGCAGCTCTGTCAAGATATTAGCAACAAAGACTTGATAGTCTTGCGGAGTCAAGACTCTTGAAAATGCCTTTAATTTGTTGATGAGCTCTCTCTCGCCCTTGCTTCGTTTCTTTTCAATTGCTGCATTTCGTCGATACTCCAGCAATTCGTGCTCGAGCATTGCTCTTTTTCGTTCAGCTCGACTTGTCAGCCGAGAGTTGTAGATGTTCAAAATCGCCAGCTTGAGCTCAACCTCTGTTTCATTGTCTTCTGGTTCAAAAACCATATCTTTGATTGTCATTTCAGCCTCATTCTCAAACTCGGTCTCGAATTCCAATCGGCCAGGCATGTATCCCTGCACTTCGTGGCAAGAGGGTACTGAGGCGTTTGGCTTTTGTTTCGGAGGCGGCATGTTCATACTTGCAGCCCGTCGATCCTCGATTCGTTTCCGCCGGTGTTCGGCAAACTCACTGGGATCAACATAAAACTTGCGCTTCAGATTAGGAACCGGATACGTCTCTGACTCCAAGTACACTCGCCTATAATGTGCTTGAACATCTTCCTTGCTTCTTCCTCCTATGTGATCAGCGATATCCTGCCAATTGCCCACACCATGGACCTTCATGCCTTCAATCAAGAGCAACTCTTCATCCGCACCCCAGTCCTCTTCAAATATCGGGTACGCGTGCTGCTCCACAATCATGTAGTCGTGCCAGGGCTCATGCGTACTAGACGACTTACCCTGGGAAAAGCACTGAATACATAGATCATAATCGGTACATTCTGCGCATCTAATCCGAACAAGGTTTGTGCAATCACACGAGCAGTTATCACAATGAAACCTAAAAACAAAAAAACTGCGGTAAGTCTCAGGGTCCAAACTGACAAAATAATATTAACGTCACACTACTCACTTGACTCCAGGCTCTGCTGCTTTTAAAGGGTTGATCGGAGCAGTTTTCCGTTGAATAACTGTCATAGTGTGGTAAGGGTTGGTGATTGTAGTCGCAAATGGTAATCACTGCTCAATCAAACAACCATCAACGCGATTTTTTAATTGTCGATAATAAAATAATAAGAAAAAAAAAGAAAAAAAAAAAAAAAAAAAAAAAAAAAAAAAAAAAAAAAAAAAAAAAAAAAAAAAAAAAGGAACACAAAAATGATGAGTTGAGAAAAACAAGAAGAAAAAGAATTTAAAAAGATGAAATTTCTAGTATAGAAGATGGATTTACAATGATTGATATTGGATACTATTGATGGTGATTTTGATGTTTTTGGTGGCAATCTCTCAGGGGTATTTTGATGGTGGTAGTGCGTAGAGATTTGTTTCTTGAAGAATTTGGATTTGGTTGTCCTGGTCACCACTGGAAAATATATTAGTAATGGCTTAGTTCAGCCAGTGTAAATGTTAACAGTCCAGGATATTCGACAATCTCAATTAATCACAGTACATTTTGAACTGAGTTAGCAGTCACATAGTTGCCCGTTTGGGGACTCTTCATCTTTTTTACACCACACACTAAACTTTCCAGTTGTGCCCTAAACCTGTGTGAGAACTCTGCCTTGGACACCCACGCTAGCACACCCACTCACAATTTTTTCCCTTTTGAAAAACTCCTCTCTCTTCGAATCAGTTCCATCGACAATTAGAACATACACATATCGCCAACATGGTACGTCAACATGCTGCTAATTCTCAGTAGAAGTATCCTTTACTTCTTCTATTCCCGACAGTTTGCTAATATATCTTTGTGTAGGGTCGCGTCAGAACTAAGACAGTCAAGCGTGCTGCTAAGCAGATGATTGAGGGTTACTACCCCAAGCTCACTCTCGACTTTGAGACCAACAAGCGTCTCGCTGACGAGATTGCCTACATTCCCTCCAAGCGTCTCCGCAACAAGATTGCTGGTTACACCACACATCTCATGAAGCGCATTCAGAAGGGACCCGTCCGTGGTATTTCCTTCAAGCTCCAGGAGGAGGAGCGTGAGCGACGTGATCAGTATGTTCCTGAGGTCTCTGCCCTGGATCTCTCCAACACCGACGGTGCTTTGGATGTTGACAAGGATACCGCTGAGCTCCTCAAGGGTCTTGGTTTCTCTAAGCTCCCCTTGAACGTCACCCATGTCACTTCCCAGTCCCAGGAGCGACGATTCCGCAAGAGAAACTAAACTCCTTCATAATTTGTTCTGATGACATGAATAAGAAAAAAGAAAGAATTTATTAGCCAAGTTTGAGTTTTATGTAACATACGCAGGGAATATAAAGGATCCTATCGATAATCGGGAGGTACAATAGGTATCTGTGAATCGAGCTTGATCTACTCTGTCTCTAGCTCATTAACCATATCTGCTGCTTTCGTTCGAAGTTTCTCCACATTCTCTTTGAGAACATTATCTTGATTTGTGAGCCTTGTAGCCTTTTCATCCAGCAAATCATCCAGTTTTCGAATTTTCTCTGCCTTGAGCCTTAAAGGCACGTTAGTATTAGTACTTCAGTCAATTCTAATTCAAACCTTCTGAAACTGATCAATTTGAGAATGAACTTCGATGCCTTTTCAGCCAACTCTTCGCCAGCTGCTTCCCACTCCTCTGGCATCATTCGAGCGTACTTGGATCTTTGTGCATGTGCTTGCCACTCTTCATCTTCGACATCTTTGTTTGCACATGATTGTTTGTCTGATATAGAACTGGTGGGATCTTTAAAGTAATAGCTGTAGTAGTCTGTTTCATTGCTGGGATACACAGGCAAAGTGGAATTGGCTCGATATCTAGTTGAGAACTTGGAAATCAGATCTGTAAACTCATTTGAAGATCCTGCAATTGTTAGCAAGTGATTTCTAGATTATAATTGTGAGTCCACCTTTGGATTCTCTGTCCGAGAATGGTGAGGTGAGTTTAGTAGAATCGTATTCTTCTCTCTTGAGAGCAACAGAGGTATGATCTTCATCAGAGCTGGAGCCGGATTCCAAATTCTCTAAAAATCAGTTAGGAATCAATTGGTAAAAGTAATACAATGGTACCCTGTTTCTGGGAAGCCTGGGCGTATCCCAATTCTTTTTTGAGAGACGTGACCCTTTTCCTGACAGGAAGAATTGGGCCTACCTTCTGCTTCTTGATCACAGGCGAAGCAGGTTTCCTCTTTTTATTTTCCTTGACACCTGGCTTGATCTGGGCTTGTGGTTCATTGACTTTGACATGCTTCCAACTGCGGCTAGCTGAAACATCGCGCTCACCTTCACTCAAGGATAACAAAAACTCATCATATTCTTCTTTCGGTTGACTTTCCTCTGCATGTTCATAGGTTTCGCTAATCTCCTGTTTGATGCCGTAATGCTCATGCTCTTTTTTGATATTCTTCATTGTCAGTCATAACTCGTGAAAGTTTTATAACTCACAGTTGATCTCATTGTGCTTGGTAATGGCAAAAACCTGATTAGAATGGAAGTTTATGGGTCATTAAACATGACAACACGTCTCTTGTAACGTTCCTTTATTACATATTCTATTTGAAATTTACCAGCGGCCAGCAGAAGCCAACTTAGAGTCTCCTGAATATGTCCAGCCGCCGAATTGCTGCTGTACACTTTCAGAAAGGTAGTCATCGACGACAGAGTCGGCGGGGACTTCACTTGTAAATTCCTGATCAAAATTGCTGGTGTCAGTTGCACTCTCGACGGCAGGCTTAAAGGGAGCAGCGTATTTCTTTGCCAAGAGTCTGCGCCAGTCAATTTGAGCAAAGAATGGATGTGCTTTGATCTCAGCAGGACCGTTAACTCCCAATCTCTTGAGAGGATCACGATCCAGCAGACCAATGAGCAAAGAGCGTGCTTCGCGGTCCATATCATCTGGAAACCTCAAAGGCTCCTGAAGAATCTTGCGGTACATGTCATTAGTGTTCTCATCATAAAACGGAGGCAGGCCAGTCAGCATCTCGTAAAAGAGAACACCGAGAGTCCACCAATCTACAACCTTGGTATAGCCATGAGCCAGAAGCAGTTCAGGGGCTAGGTATTCAGGAGTACCACAGAAAGTGTTGGTACGCTCCTGGCCTGCCATGTTGAGCTTACACAAACCAAAGTCACACAGAGCAATATGACCAGTGTAGTCCAGGAGGATATTCTCTGGCTTGAGATCACGATAAATGACATCATGCTCATGTAGACACTCTAGAGCGCAAAGAAGCTCTGCAGTGTAGAAGCGGGCTCTATTGAGATCAAACTTGCCTTCTCGTTGCAAATGGTGGAAAAGTTCTCCACCATTAATAAAAGCCAAGACAAAATACAGCTTTTCAGGGGACTGGAAACTAAATTTGAGGGGGACAATAAAAGGATTGTCGATCTGCGCCAGCACAGTACGCTCAGCAAGAGTATGGTTGACCTCTGAGCGAGAAACAATATGTGCCTTGCGAATAGTTTTGAGAGCATATATTTGTTCTGTGTCGCGCTTTTTCACTTGCATGACTTTACCAAATGATCCCTTGCCAACCACAGTCATGAGCTCAAAGTCGTCAATGGTAAGTGGCTTGTTCTTGTTTGCTTGGTATTCGATACGGAGGTCGAGCTTTCCAGAGCCTCCCGAAAGAGGAACAGAGCCGTTGAAGAGTGTGGCTGAGCCTGTGGCAACTTTTGAGGGGTCAACAGAAATTTTGCAAGCGCCCAAGAAAATTTCCTCATAACGGCGATGCGAGCTACCGCTATGGGATTCAGAGGTCGGCGATGAGATTGATGTAGATGTAGATGCAGATGTGGTGGTGTTCGTGCTGGAGTTAACGATGGGAATGCGGGTGTAAATCTGTAAACTCAAAGTTTCAACTCTGGAAACGTCAAAATTGGATACAGTGTTCCAAACAGGGGACTCCAGAGGCCCGCCGCTGGCTTCCAAAAACAACTGGGTCTTGTCAAACTCAATGACCAAAAATACTGGCATACGGGGGCGACTGCCAGAAGTCACTCCAGTAGTTGAAGAAGAAATCCCGTTGCGAGCGAGAGACGAGGAGGTGCCATTGGCCACAGAAGACGAAAGGACCGAGTTTCTGGCAAGAGAGCCCTTGGAAGGAGACATCCTTGAAAGGTATGACTGGATTAGCGGGTTGGCCTGGTATCCCGGAGGCAAGGAGAGACCTGTGGCATGAGCCACAGAGACTGTTAGTAAGCCAGGCTTGATGGTTGAAGTGGTTGAGGGGTTGCGCTTGTGGCTACTAGTTGGAGGAGGGTTTGACGCCATTGTGAGGTAGTTCTATGTGCAGGACACTGGAGAGAGACCTGATGATGAAAATGGGAGAAAGTGAGTAAGGGGAAGAGGGATGAGGGAGGAAGGAGATCAAAAGGGCGGTAGGGATATTATGATGTTGAAGGGAGGAGAGATGGCTTATGTCAGCTAATGACGTATCAACAAGTGAGAGGAGTTCTGTGACACCATTGCGTGTTTGAGAACTTGAGGGTTGAAAAAGCATCTTGGAAAGACTTGCCTTAGAGCCACATGAAGAACCTGAAGTAGCATTGATATGTTTTTTTCATTAGCATTGTTGGTTATTCTGCGAAGTTGGACTATTCAGGGATGATTTCTCTCGACTGTGCGTTAGAAATAGTTACACCCATATGGGTGTCATAATAAAGTTGTCATGACTTTCAAAGACAGATTTTTGGTTCCTGAACTTACTAGAGATAAAGCTCTATCAGCGCCGCCTTTGATTTCAAAAGTCTGATTACCAATTTGTCTCTAGTGGAGTCGAAATCTTGTCCGATTCCTGTCAAAACTAATTCTTCCCTCATTTCGCCGAGGCGAGTAAAAAATCCATTTCCAAAGCTTAGAAAAGGGTGTCCACTCATCAATCCTAAAGAAATCCCTTCAATAATAAAATATGATGTTCTTACGACATGCTGTCCTACATGATATATTATCTCTTGCAGAGTTCGTGGATTCTACTGTTGGATCACCAGACATAGCTCAACGCTTCAAAAACGATCTTTCTGCTAGCCTGAACTGTCAACCAGCATCTCGCTATAGAGAAACTAACGGTTGCCTCGTTTGTAAAATTCATCTTGGCCCCCAAATCGAGATTTCATAGTTTATTTAATGCCTAATCCATTACTGATTCGAAAGCTCTCGCGACATCCGTGTTCAGCTACCCACATCTACATCTACATCTACATAAAACCCATTTATTGCAAACAATTGGTCTCGCCGCCATATATGTGCACATGAAACAGACTCGGATCCCAGCTGGTAGACTCTATATATATAGAGCTATCCTATATATACGGTCCAATATATTTCACATATATGTCACCTATATATATATATATACATTAGTAACATGTGCAGTGGTGAATCTGGACGTGGACATAAAACTCTGTTTGCTTCTTCTTATAAGATTCAGCTGCATTGCAAGACCAAAAACGCGAAGAGCTCGCGTACCATGGTTAGTGTTCACGTGACAAGAGATTTTTTTGTTTTTTTTTTTGTTCAAATTTTCTTTCTTTCTTACTTTCGTTTTTGTTTTCATCTTCTATTCCGTCCCTTACCTTTTCTTCATTCTTCAAAAATGTCTTCTTTGCTTTGAAGAGTTTCTATTTTTCACCTTTCCAACTCGCAATCCTACTAAACTTTGTTGAATTAGCGTTCAACTGATATCTTTTCAACTCAATTGCATCCGTAAGCTTTACTCCGCAATACTAATTTTTGAACCTAAGCTTGTGTTTTGGTTAGCTGCAGTTCTAATAATTCACTTCTAACCATCAATGCCCTTAGCTAGTGTCTTGACATCTTTTTTTTTTATTTTTTACTCGCAATTTATTACGTTTAGTTTATTCTGCCTATATATGATTCGCAGACCCTACTACGACTGATTTCATTCATTCATCCCTCAAAAAGATACAGTAATAATTTGAAATCGAAAAAAAAAAAAAAAAAAAAAAAAATAACAACACCATCACCAAACAACACCGTCCTTTTAATTCTCGTTGCCTCTTCAACCTCTCTCACCTATGAAATAATACTATCTGCTACCTTTCTCCCTGATTTTCATCGCATTATCTATACCTTGATCATTTTTTTCTAGCCAGAAATATCATGGCAGAGCACACGCCTCCAAAAAGGCACTCAGATACAATGCCTGAGACTCCCTCGCCAGCAATGAAATCAACAGACATTCTCGACAATCATCAGACCCCAACAACGAGAGCATCTATTGTATCTTCAGAAGACAAGCGCCAATCTCAAACACCGTCATCTGCTTCTAAGAGAACAAAAACCCATGTGGGTCCCTGGAGACTAGGTCGAACGCTTGGTCGAGGCTCTTCGGGTCGGGTTCGCTTGGCAAAACATACAGTTACCGGTCGACTAGCTGCAGTTAAAATTGTGCCAAAAAGCGCTGTTTCAACTGAGTCTGACAAGACAGACAAGGCTCCATACGGAATTGAGAGGGAAGTCATCATCATGAAACTAATAGAGCATCCAAACGTTATGGCTTTATATGATGTTTGGGAAAACAAAGGTGAACTGTAGGTCAAATTTTAACCACGCCAACCTATTGCTAACAAATGTAGGTACTTGGTTTTGGAGTACATTGAAGGAGGAGAGCTGTTTGACTACCTGATCAAAAAGGGTCGCCTGGAAGAACGGGAGGCAGTCAACTACTTTCGCCAAATCATCTATGGCGTGAACTACTGCCACCGTTTCAACATCTGCCACAGAGATCTCAAACCTGAAAATCTATTACTGGATAAACATCGCAACATCAAAATCGCCGACTTTGGAATGGCGGCACTGGAAACATCAGATAAAATGCTTGAGACTTCTTGTGGTTCCCCTCATTATGCCTCACCTGAAATTGTAGCTGGCAAGAATTATCATGGAGCTCCATCAGATATCTGGTCTTGTGGCATTATCCTATTTGCGCTTCTGACAGGCCATCTTCCATTCGATGACGACAACATTCGCAAGCTTCTTCTGAAAGTTCAAGAAGGTAAGTTTCATATGCCCTCCAACCTGTCTTCGCATGCCAAGGACTTGATCTGGAGGATGCTTAAGGTGGATCCTTTACTCCGTCCCACAATGGAAGAGATACTTGAGCACCCTTTGCTACGAAAGTATCCTGCAAAGCGAAACAATTACAAGCCTCCAAGCCCAGTCAGCACACAATTTGTTGCCCACCCAGTAGAGAGAGCAAGCGAAGTTGATCCCGAAATTTTGAAGAACCTTCAAACCCTTTGGCATGGCGCCACTAAAGAATCTGTAATTGAGAAGCTTTTGGCTGATGAGCCCAACTCAGAAAAGACCTTTTACTGCCTCCTGATGAAATATCGACATGATCATCTTGATGAAAGCGACCCCTCACCTATGCGTAAATCGTCAACACCATCCTTTACAAGTGCAAAATCGCACCACAGGGATTCAATGGTTAAAAGCCCTTCTAATGGCACCCGCCACAGACGCGTCACTTCCAGCACCTCCTCGCGAAGCCGCTCTCGAAGCAAGGTACGCTCGAGGAGTAGAAGCAGAAGTCATTCACGCGTCATATACCCTCACCCCAGATCCGGCAGTTTTTCGTCACGAGATAGCTTTTCAAGACACCGCTCGTTTTCTCCTGGCTCGCTACGGCGTTCACGTCACTTTACACCTAGTGCCAATGGCTCCAGAACATCCAGTCCGCCTCCCCCACTTCCTACGGAAGCAGCCAAGATGGTTGAGGCAGAGATGTCCAGTCGTGTGACTGATAGTCAAAACTGCTCTGCATTTGCGTCCATGCTGGAGCAAGCATTCAACTTTAACTCATCTCATCCTCATTACACCGCAAAAAGAATTCAGCGGTCAGAGCTCTCTATTGACCAAACTCTGAGTCAATTTGAGGATCCTCCTTCACCCCTTCCTGAGACTAGCGACATTCTGTACACCTCTTCACCTGCAGCCACTCATGAATATTTGCTTCCCAGAATATTCGAGGAGGACAGATTTGCAGATGCAGTAGAAGAGGAAATGGATCTCCATATGAAACGAAGTTTGGAGAGCAATCACTTTGATGACACTCGCAAGCAATCGCGCAGGGCGACAATGCAAACTCCTTGTCGTCCTCAGCCTAAATCTGAACGCCATTCTCTTCCTGCACTTTCGAAACGATCTAAATTTGACCCTGAGGTATCAACTAGTTTTGAATTCCCGAAACTTTTATCATTTCGTCGAGATGATGCAAATGCCAGTGCCAGCTTTGGGGTCAACTCGAATGAAACCAGCCGTTTACGAATATCTGATATTTTGAAAACGGACAGTTTTCATACCAAGTCTGAACGACCCCGATTTGGTGATATACAAGTGTCGCCTGCATTTGCTTACAATGCTAAGTTCACAATGACATCAACACTGCAAATGCCGCATAACCGGCCTAAGCCTGCGCCCAGGAATCCTAATCCCACTCCCCTTTCAAAGACGCCAAACAAACGGCACAGTGCTCCAATTTTGGACAAGCCACGCGCCCATGCCGAACCGCGACTTTCAACTCCTCCACAACTCAAGAAACAAGCATCGACTCTTGAAAAGGTACCAGAGTCTAAACCTAAGGAGGCCGCACCAAGTAAAGGTAAAAGTTTGCTGCGCAAATTATCGTTAGTTCCTAAGAGAAGTGCCCCTCTTGCACCTATCAGCGTCAATTCTGCTCCTACCCCCGCCAACCTTTCAACTGCGAAGCTCGATGCGGCACCAGGTCAAGCCAAGCCTCGAGTTGTAAGCGGTGCAAGCAATACGGAAACGGTCAACTCAACATCGTCATACCAATCTCGCCGGTATTCGAATGCCATAAGTTTGGGGGATTCAGAAGATCCAGCCGCGCCGGTCGTATCAAAGCAGAACTGGTTCATGAAGATGCTAAATGGCCGGTCAGAGGCCAAGGGGTTCTACTCACCATTGTCTGCGCCCGTGCTGCGCAAAATGATCATCCTCATTCTTTCTGAGTGGCAGCAGTACGGAATTTCCAACATCTCTGATGACGCAGCAACGTCCACAATCCGGGCCAAGATTTCTTCGCGCAACGTTCTCTCTTTACGGTCATCCAAGTTCCGAATTGAGCTCGAGTCTCATTCAGTGCGATCTGGCTATGGGTACTCACGCAAGTCGTATCCAGCTAGTCGAACCGACAGTAATCATGCCACAAGTATTATTATTGTTCGTGAGCGTGGAAGTAGCGCGACATTTTTGCGATTCTTGGGCGAGATGGAGCGCATCTTAGAAGAGCGTTCTGCGCTGATCCGACCTCACGAAGAGTCTGGGTTTGAGCGGGAACATCCATCCCTTGGGATCTATGTATGATATTCTGCCATTGTATAGTAATTTCTTTCCTGTTTATGAGACCCAATGTATTTAGTTCAGCAATTGTATAATATCTAATCATCAGCTTTCTTTCTATGACTTTAGATCTTCGGGGTAGTCTAAACCTAACCCCGAACACAATACCCTTTTTTGAGTTCCGCTCCTTCCCCTACGCATCAAGCTTCCACCACGAGCAGAATATTTTGTTCAGCGACATACGCATTCTTTAGACAACGGGTATGGCCGTACAAGATTCATTACCTTCACGCCAGCCGTCACAGAGACTAGCTGCACGCGGTAAACCACGAAGTAAAGGACGGAGCAACGCGACTAGCAACGGAGACATTTCAGAAGAAGCACTTGCAAACCAGTACATGATGGGAAACGCTGCCGACTACGATGACCACGCGCAGCAGCAGGGCATTAATTTATATCCTGGAATAAACGACATGGCGGACGCCCTGGAGGCACTGCCAATGGAGATTATCCGCCACTTCACGCTGCTCAAGGAGATTGATGCCAAGTGTATTGTGACAATGCCAGAACTGACAAGGTTGATTAAATATCTATTCACACTGCCTGTGCCGAAAAAATGGACGCAGGAGCAATTATCTGGCGGTCCTGAAGAAGCCGCGCTTATTCAAGAGAGAGAACAGGTGCTGGCGCAAATCCGACAGCTCATTTGCGAGCTCATGCCGTGCCTAGAGGAGAAGATGCATGTTGCGGGTGTCGCAGCCGACGCAATTGCCCGCCATGTTAAACGACTGGACTATGATTTTGAGGAGCTGATTGTTGGGCAAGACGAAATTCCACACAGCGTGAGGTTTGGCCCCGCCGATCATCCAGCGTTCCTGCCAATAGTCACGCCAGCTGAGGCCAAAATGGCGCAGAGCTCGAGAAGCGAGTCACGGCGCGAGGCCATGGCAGCTAAGAAAGCAGCAGCTGCTGCTGCGGCAGCGGCCAAAGCTGACGGCCCGTCAGCCGGAGAAGCTGGAAATGGCAAGACTCAAGGCACAGAGTCGCGGAGCGGACGTGGTGCGCCAGGTCGCCCAGATGCAGAGAAGGCAGGCAGCAAGAGCGGAAATGGAAGCACAGGGCCTGGCAATGGAAGTGCGGCGGCTGGCTCGGGTTCAGCTAAGCAGGGTTCAACTAACGCCAAGCAAAGTAGCTCAAGCTCGGCAGCAGCAGCTCCAGCCAGCAAAAGGCGGAAAGTGGCATCTTCAGGAGCAGTGGGAAGCCCTCAGATGGGTGGAGGAGCAGTTGTGTATAGTACAGGAGTGGGTGGTAGACATGACGGAGCCCACGAAGGTCATGATGCAGTGTCAGTAAAGCAAGAGTATCATGGTGAGGATGGTAACGATGAGGACGGACCACAGAATAACAATAATAAGCGAAGTCGAAGTGGGGGAGTGGCATCAAGTTCTCGCAAGCGTGCGGCTATTGGCAACGGGTCAACCCCCACTCCTGGAAATGAAAGCAGTGGCAGCGGTAGGTCATCACGCGCGGCAGCTAAGGCAGCTGCAGCCGCGTCGGAAGGCGAGAGTGGCACCCGTAATGGAAGAGGCACCCGCAGCATTGGGCGACGATCAGCCAACAGTGCAGCCGCTGGGGGCAGCGATGAAGCAGAAGAAGAGGTGGAGCAGGATGACGACGAAGGCAATGGAGAGGACAATAACGAGAACGAAGAGCAGGTGTACTGTTACTGCCAGCAGGTCTCTTTCGGAGCTATGGTGGGATGTGACGGAGCAGACTGCAAGATTGAGTGGTTCCATTTACCTTGCATAGGCCTGTCACAGCCGCCAGTCGGACAGTGGTTCTGTAAGGACTGTGAGGAGAAGCGAGTAGCTGAGCAGACGACTAGGGCTGCCGCCGCTACTGCTGCAACGGCCTCTGCAGGGTCGCCAGGTAACGGACAGGTTGGTTCAGTCGATGCACAAGCACTGGGTGCTGCAGCTCCAACGTCGACTTCATCGGCTACGACTGTGCTCCCATCTATTGCCGGCCCGAAGCCAAACTAAAACGAGACAAGCTGAGCCCAGGAGTGGTTCAAGGTCAGATGCGATTTATCTTTTGAAATTTCCATTGTTTTTTATTGTTATTATTGTTATTAATTGGATATTTCATTGTTATGAAGGAGAGATGGACTGGGCTGTCAGATCGACGTCGAACCGGGTCTGCAACAAACCCGTTATGGGTTTCTACCTACATGTCTAAGATGAGAAAAGTATTTTCAGTATAAGGCTTTGACAGCAAGAATAGTTGCAATCTCAAGTCTCGAATAAATCGCCCTTCTGCAATCTTCGACCCGGCAGCATCCAAAGGTTTTGATATGCCTCCAAGTCGTCGCGTGATAGTTACGATGATTTCAACTCCACGCACGTGACCAGTACAAGTTCACTTTACAACGGAAAAATAACCCAGAATATTGGTAATGACGTTAACCGCTCATATGGACACAAACATTTTAAAGACCCCTGATTCTTCATGTCAATTGGAGCAAAGTCCGTGGATTATTTGGTTATTATCACTCGTGGTTACGTATGAATCATATCTATAGTCTTGGTCAACCACCTTCCTATTTCTACTTCTTCCTCCATCTTGTGTTGGATGAGATGAGTTTGATTCCCGTCAGTGCCAGTGCGGATGAGACTCTTTTTCATTTCTATATGTTATTTTATATCAATTCCAGAGTCAAGCGGAGTTGATCCTAGTGGCAATTGGCCATATATATGGCGCAGTTAACGTTCTGCAGTTCTATCTGTGTTCATTCTAAAGCTCAGGATTTGATCTTGTGAAGGCACGTCATAGACAGTTCATGAGGGGATTTGATTCAACCAGCTGGAGTTGGTTTTGCAGAAGACTGAACGTGATTTTCTTTTTTGGGGCAGCTGTAAGTAGACCATCAAGTCGCTTATTGCAGTTGTTTATACTACGATGGGGGGGTTCAAAACTAACCGTAACAATCAAGTAAAAAGAATCAGGACTAAACCAAAGATTGAAGGAAAAGAAGCCGGTGAAGAAAGTAGAAAAAGTAGAATACTCCATGGTCTTGACCGTTAAAGAGATTGAATTTTGATAAAGCTGGTATTTCACTCTTTCAGGACCTTGCACTAGCGGTTTCAAGGCATGGATGGTGGGCTAAAGCTTACTGTTTACTTATTTCGCATGATCACACTCTCAACGCTCCATACCACGCACGTATAAAACGGCCAAGATCGGTTCAAACCTTTCTCCGCGGCATCTGACTGACTCCCCTGCCTCTGCATCGTCTGCCAAAGAAGCAAGTATTAATTAAAGCGCACAAACAGTTTAGTGCTTTTGAAAAAAAAAAATTAGAGAATATGACATAGAGCATCCCTTTATTTTTTGGTCTTTTTGCTCTTCTTTCAATTCATCTTCATCTCTTTAAACTTCTTTCTCTTCCTATCCTTATCTCGTCCACTGAGTTTATGGAGGATTTTGTTAATTTTATTTTACTTTTCTTTAAATTTTTTTTTTTTTTCTTAGTTTAATTTCCTCTCCCAAATCATCAATCTCTATAGTATCCCTTTTTCTCCTCACAAACTCATCAAAAAGATAATGGTAGGGCGAACCGCTTTATTGAGCCGAATTGTTTCAATTTACTAACATTGTACCAGGCACAAGTCGTTCGTGAGTATAAACTTGTAGTGGTCGGAGGAGGAGGTGTCGGTAAGTCCGCCCTCACGATTCAAATGGTCCAGTCCCATTTTGTGGACGAGTATGACCCCACCATTGAAGATAGCTATCGCAAGCCCTGCGTAATTGATCACGAACCCGCACTGCTAGATGTTCTAGACACAGCCGGCCAGGAGGAATACAGCGCCATGCGCGAGCAATACATGCGGACCGGTGAAGGCTTTTTGCTGGTTTACTCCATCACCTCCCGCTCATCCTTTGAAGAAGTCGTCAGTTTCTACCAGCAGATTCTGCGTGTCAAGGATAAGGACAGTTTCCCCGTCGTCCTGGTTGCAAACAAGTTTGACTTGGACGCTGACCGCGTCGTTACTGTCGAAGAAGGCAGAGCTCTGGCTCAACAGTTCAACAACTGCCGGTTCATTGAGACCTCAGCCAAGCAGCGCATCAATGTCGAGGACGCTTTTTACGACCTAGTTCGCCAGGTCCGAATCTACAACAAGGAGTATCCCGGCCGTCCCGATCACATTAAAACCTCCAGCCTCGCGTCTTCGAAAACGAGAAAGTCAAGCGGAGGCACTCAACTGCGTAACGGCGCTGGTATGGGAGGAGTTCCAAACAGCCCTGGCGCCAAGCACTCGCCTCAAGTATCAGTAGACTCCAAGTATGAGGAAAAAGCCGCTGCCAAGAAGCCTCAGCGAAATACGTGCTGTATTATTTCTTAATCCGCAGCTCCGCCAGTTCAGTCCAACTCCAGCTATAGCTGGACCAAAAATAATTATCCTGAAAAACTACCTCGCGCGCCCTACTTGTCGATTGAATGATTCTCCACACTCTCTGATGCCGACTTCTTTTTTTTTTCTCTATCTTAAGTTTTTTGGTTATTCCTTTCACTCTCCCTTCCTTCTTGTCAAATTTCATTTCATGTCATGTTTCTTTTGTGTTGTATACTAGAGTATAATCCCTTCCTATTCTATAACTACTGCGTACAATGTGCCTATGGTGCTGCTTAGTTGATGAAATGGTAGACCACGAAATGGAGCATTAAGCTGCCAAACACAAAGTCTCCAAAGGCCCTAAAAATGTTAGCGCCGAGGTTCGGTGAGGGTATGGAAGCTGATAACTTACCGCTCTGGCGACACATCTCTGAACTGCCCAAAGTTGTTTGGCGTGGTCTGCATGCGTAGAGAGGCCAGCAACACGAATTGGCCGATAGTCGAGCCAAACCCGCCCAGAAAAGCGTTGAAGGGCTATACAGAAAAGAAGGTTAGCCATAATGATTAGGTTGAAGCTTGAGTAAGGGGGATCTCATACAAATGTGCCAAACACCAGCGCGATCGCAAACTGAAAAACACCCAGGACAACCAAGAAAGCCATGAAAGAGTCAATTAGCTTGGTCCGCTTGGAGGCAGTCTTGTTGTAGTTGGTCCACATCTTCTCGCACACCGCAATAAATGAAGATTCGCTGGATACGAGGTGAGAAGTGCTAGTAGCAGTTGGCGTTGAGGATGCTGCGCTTGGGGTCGATTTGGTGACAGCGGCAGCAACAGCAGCAGCCTTGGATTTAGAGTCGGATTTTTTGGCCATTGCAACAGTGAAAGACGTCGTGCGATGCCTTGTGGTTGAGTATTTTTAAAGCCTGCGGGTGGTGGAAGATGTTGAAAGACCACGTTTGGACAACTTTAGAGAAGGTTCTGATCGAACCCTCTTACTTATTCATTTAGGCCCATTGGGCGACTGCCATTTTTTACTCTACACCCCAACACATCACATCACATCACCCGTCCGTGCGCTATTGAGAATCTATGGCCACAGCACAACCACCAGCTTTGGATAAACCCACCGCGAAGACGACTGATAGCCCAAATGTAAATATCACCGCCCAGCTCTCTCGGCTGCAACGCCGGCCCGCTGCTGCACGAGTGGTTCCACCCATCAATTTTGCTCCGGTCGAACGCCATTTCTTCCGCTCGGGACAGCCCGCCCCCATCAACTTCCCGTTTCTGACCCAGCTCAATCTCAAAACGATCCTGTGGCTTGCGGTCGAAGATCCCAGCGACGCCATGATTGGGTTCGCAGACGACCATGATATAGATGTTAGACATCTCGGCGTTGTCACCGAGGGGTCTAACCCATGGGACCAGCTGACCGAGTCCTCGATCGTAACTGCGCTCAACATCATCATGGACCGCGAGTCACACCCGGTGCTGGTATGCTGCGGCATGGGCCGCCACCGATCTGGCACCGTCATGGGGTGCTTGCGCCGGCTCCAGGGGTGGAATCTGGCCAGCATCTCCGAAGAATACAGGCGGTTTGCGGGGCCAAGAGGAGGCCGCGTTTTGATTGAACTGCATATCGAGGCATTTGATACTTCGACGGTTAGTATCAACTTGAACAGGGCTCCGTCGTGGTTCCATCTGCCCCCATCTGCGCAAAAAGCATTGCAGGAAGAGCAGCTGCAAGAGCACAAGGAACAGGAGGAACAAGAACTGAACGAACAACAATAACAACAAAACATCTAAAGTTGTACATTAGATTTTATGATTCATTATTTATTTTTAATCTTCTTTTTCATCATTCTTAGGCGTATCACCGGGTGGTGTGGATGTTAAATGAGACACTGGGTAGCTGGTTACTCTCGAATGAAAGACTGGCCTCGACGCCCAGCGCAGCCAGCGCGCCTCGGATCAAACCCATAGGAAACCATAGATACTAATTCTGTTAGACTGCTCAAACACAGATACCTCGTAGAACTCACCGGCATGGCCTGCTTGACTGTGCCTTGCGCACCTATGCTTGTGCTCATTCTCTGGCACATTGTAAAGTTATGATCAATCAGCACAAACGTGCCCTACCAAGCATGTTAGTACTCAAATCAGAAACCATTCAATTGCGTCTCCATACTCTGTGATTTGTTTTCAGGTTGTCAATCTGTTTCTTGAACACCAGAGGCCATAGCTCCTTGCAAATAAACTTCATCACATCCAGCTGATTCGCAAACCGCCCGCGCTCTCTCGTAAACACCTCAGCCAGTCCTCGGCCTAGCCTGTACCCATACTGTTCGACTCTGAAGTAGACGTCGTCGTCTCCGCCGTCCTTGTTGGTCCCTGGCGGTTGGGGGCCGCTCTTTTGACCAGCACCTGCTGATGGCATAGGCTTCTGCTTTTCCCTGATTTCGTCTACAACACGCATGGCCAGTGGCACAATCTCGATGATCAAAAAGTCAAAGCACGATGAGCTGACCTGTTTCTGATGGGGATTGTAAGCTAAATCAACTGCCTTACCCCCAACACCAACGCCGATACTTGGCTGCGAAGCAATCGTGGCCGCGGACGCCGTAGAAGTATGGCCGGGCATATATGCAGTCGGCCGTGCGCTTGGAGCAGACTGCTCAGAAGACGAACGCATATGTGTCGACGTGGCCATGATAGCGGTCTGTATGTGTAAGTGCCCGCTGGGTGAAGGGTGGTGGTTTTGTGAATCGCTGTATTGGGATGCAACAATTGATAGTCAAAAGGGAAAAAAAACGAGCCCCAGATGAAGTTATAGCTCTATCTATATAAAGAACTACAAGACCAAATGCATTTTGGTATTTCCTTCTTAGATACGGAATAGAATATCATCATGCCTCAACCAGCAGACATTTCTGGTCCTCTCACTGACGAAATGGTGGACGCCTTGGCTCGCGAGCACGGTGTTGATCTCGACCGACTGTCTCAGTTGCCATCACTTCAGCCTCTTCCAGACGTTGACCTTGATGATTCTTCGTCGGGAGACTCAGATGAGGAGTTGACCGGTTCTTCCAATACCTCTATGAAGTCCTCGCTAGACTTGAATCCTTCAGATGAGGTTGCCCTCACCGCTATGTGCATTGGAATCGTGGCTGGCGTTTCCGGCTTAGTCTCCATCCAGACCATGCTGAAGCAGCCCACGCCAGGGTACTGGCAGCTCCCGCTATATATCACTAGTCTCTCTATATTTCACTTCCTGGAGTACTATATTACGGCAAGGTACAACCGGCCCAAAGTCAGAGCCACCTCATTCTTACTCCGCAACGGCACAACCTACATTGCAGCGCATGCGCTTGCCCTCACCGAAGCCGTGCTTGAGTACTACCTGGTCCCTACCACCTCTTCTCTTTACATCTGGACCCGTGGTACTACACTAACCGCCTTGGCTGGCCTGGTAATCTTGGGCGGTGGTCAATTTCTGCGGTCCGCGGCCATGATCCACGCGGCTACCAACTTTTCACACGTCATTGCTCGCACTCACCAATCGAAGCACACGTTAGTTCGATCAGGCGTCTACAGCTTTTCCCGGCATCCGTCATACTCAGGGTTTTTCTTCTGGGCCTTGGGTACCCAAGTTCTATTGGCGAATCCGCTCTCGCTCATGTTTTTCGCTGTCGTGCTGTGGAGGTTTTTCCGTGAGCGAATTGAGGACGAAGAGCAGTACCTGCTTGTTTTCTTTGGCCGTGAGTACGCTGAGTATAAACTGTCCACGCCCACTCGGATTCCTTTCATAACTTAGGTATTATAGAAATAGACATGAGAAGGTAATTCTAATGCAACTTTTTCATGCTCTTTCTTCAATTCGATATTTAAACAGTAAATTAATAACAATATAAGTAATCACATAAAAGCCTCTTCTTTCCAGGGGTCTGATTATAATAATAAAAAAATCTTTTAATGCTTAGGTTCGGCCACTTGAAAAATCATGTTAGCAAAAAGGCTGGTCAAAACAATAAGAGGCCAGTGCGTTTCATGAGTCCCTTACCGTTTCGATGCCGGTTGATCATCATCATCGTCACTCAGAGTCAGATCAATGACCTCTGAAGCAGCTCTCTTGGTTCCATTAGTGTGTTGCACATGCGCCATGACCAAAAAGGTATCTTCGCTCTGCTCCGGCAGTGTCGGTGACGTATCTTCAGCTTTAGGCTGAGGCGCTGATGGTACGGTAGACCCGGAGATCATTACTGGCATATTTGGACTTTGTGTTGTGGATGATGGGCCAGTATAGCTTCCATTACTCGCGCTGCTAGTGCTAGTTATTGCTGGGCTAGTTCCTGTGGATTTACCAGGTACAAGGGTGTTGAACCCCGGGAGTTGCCATGTACTAACTCCCGCTCCTACGTTCAACTTTGATGCTCGTTGCGGATCGCTTGGTAGTTGGGGGTTGCTAAAAAACGGCCGTGGAAACTGCGCTGGATACTGCTGTCGTGGATCCAGTGTTGTTACTGGTGGGGTCATATGTGGGGTTGTTGCTGGTGAAGACGCCGGCATTGTGCTTTGTAAAATGGATGTTGTAGTAGTGGAATTATCGAGGGGAGCAATGCTCGCAGATGTTACGACTGGAGCTCCAGTCTTGGGGTCCCATTTAGTTCGATTGAAGATTGAAGCATCCCAGTCAAATGGTGAAGCAAACACATCTTCGGGATTACTGGGTCTCGATGCAGACAGGTTTTGTTGTATTGACGGGAGTATTGAGCGCTCGTTTGATGTTGGTGCGTTGGATATTGAAGTATGGGTCTGACTTCTCTGTAGCAGCGAGGACGGTGGCAGTGGCGTATCGAACACGTCCTCGACATTCGAGAACTCAGAAGCATGGCCGTTTGAATTTGTTCCATTTGATAGGTTGTTCACGATTCTATCCGGCCGACCTGAAAAATTGTTTGATAAAGGAGAAATCGAGGGAGGGTTTGTCAACGCACTTGGAGATCTTGATACAGGGATAGGCGAATCTGTACTAACTTGCGGTGAGTTTGTAGTAATAACTGGTGGAAGCACGAGATTATGTGCTGTAGTTACTTGAACATCATCTTCGTTATCTGAATCTGACAGTGCAATAACTTCAGCATCGTCTGGTTTAAATGCCCCACGAGTTGATTTTTCCGTCTTGGCAGGCTCATCACTGTCATAGTCGCTGTCATTATTACTCATGAGCTTTGCATCTTTGGGCATTTTCCACTGACCATCTTCAGCAATCTCAATCTCATCAATGTCGTACGCAGCTGTCTTTCGTAGAATCTCTAGCAGGTAGTCGTCCACCGCCAGTGCAGAGTACTGCAACGCCTTATTACAGATTGGGCATGTCCAAGTCGTGGCTTGCTGTTGCAAAAGGAGGAAAGAAGATGCGTCAAAGCATTCAATATGGTCGCAGTACATAGATCGCACTGGAACTGTTATGCGGCAATATGACAGCGGGCATTTGAGGGATAGTACTGTAGAAATTGCTTGAACATCGTCGTCATTATTTTCGTTAATGATTTTTTGAATAGTTGATTCTTTTGTGATGTGGCCGCGACTCTCTATCGCTTCTACAAGAGAATCCATAGGTATTAGTTTAACCAAGTATAAATACATGGCGAATTGCTGGGTGACGTCTTGAACGGTAATGTCTACGACATTGGTGAACCGTGAAAGCATCGATATTGTTTGGGTGAGATCTGGTGCGCGTGCAGTGCCTGGCTTGTTCTTCAATCCTCGCACATTGACTGGAACATGATTATGATTAACTCGAATTTCGAGCTGTTGCGGGTATTGTAGCATCGAGTACTGGAACTGTGATAATTCAGTAATGTTGGTTGACAGAAGCAGGATTGAAAAAGAGGATTTGCGAATTGCGTCAAGATCATCATCGGGAAGAATAAACTTAATTGACAGCTTTCGAGGCAAATCTCTTAGCGTAATTGGAATAGTTATTGGACTGCCTAAAACCCGAATCAGATGGTAAAATGGCGATTCTTGAAAATTTACTTTGGGAGCTGTCTCGTCGGGAGCGGCAAAGTAGTAGAACGGAGCACTTCCCTTGGGCGAACGTGCTGGGGCCTGCTGTGCTGTAACTCTGGTAACAGGAGCAGCAGGTGTCGTAGGAGGTCTGGAATTTGAGTTGAGATTCAACTCTGCCATGACCATATTATAGACCTCGTCAACGCGAACAGTATCATCTCGCCGTATTCCTGCTGACAAATAATCCAGAAGTCTTGATTGCAGATAGGCTTTGCGGCCAGTCGAGGAAAGCCGTAGCTGGCGTAGAATATTCTTCAAGTTATTGACGACCAACTTCTCCTGTATCAGCTTGACTGCATCGTAATAGTTTTGGCTCGCGTCTACCATCGTTAAGGACTAGACATGATTCTGCCAGCTTAAGTGTATATTTATGGCCAGAGGGCTCAGTCGCGTAAATAAATAGTATCTAAGGTAATGCCGCCAGTCGAGGTTTCTAAACTTGCGCTGGTGTTGTAATAGAGACAGTATGAGTTGGGTTGATAGTTTTGAAGAGTGGAATAGAAGCTGAGGCTGAGACCAAGAAATCAACAAGGCGAATAGATGAAAAAAATCAAGACTTCCCTCCGCCAAACAAAAAAATACTATTCCATAAAATTAACAGTAAGAATTAATTTAAGTCGCTAGGGAAGTGTTTACAGATGGAAGAACGATGAAGATGAGAGAAAGGCTTCAGTGATGATCAGAGTAGTTACGATTTCTTCAAGACAGGGTAACTGGATGAAAATTTGTGATATTCAGCCTACAGCATGCATGGAGAAAAGAATGTAATATGGCGGGTATTACAGATATTTGATACAGGCAGCATATCAAAGCCTCGGTCAGTTCTTCAAAAGTATATTCATGATAAAATGGAAATGATATGGATATGAAATAAATATTCAGCGAGAGGATTTTGGTTAAAAGACTTCCGGCAGTCTCTCAATGACGTATGTATGAGCACCTACACTCATGATAGGGATACCTGGAACCTTTCGAATTCGCCTCTTCAGATCGGCATCATTTGTCGCTACAATATAGCATTTGTGCTACTTTCAGTTAGTCTGTATTCTCTAAAAGGCGTAAGAATTCCACACTCACCTGCATGATTCTCTGAACAATACAATCATCGGCATAGGTACCTTTGTGACTGCAAGTCAAACGCTTGACTCTGGGGTCTCGCGCTAACCTCAAGGCAATGCGGAACTTAGGGCCCAACTTCTCCAACTCTGCCATGACGCAGTCCGTGATAAGAGGAATACACTTGGCGTACAGGCAGTCCATCATGCCTCTCACAAGATCGAGCTTCTTTTGTATACTGAAATTAATGAAATTTGTATCGATGATGACCTGGTATGGGGGCTTAATAGCCTCGTTGTACTGAAAGAACAATGACGAAGCAACTTGAGGACTATAAAAGAGTTAGAAGAGTAACCAAAAATTCTCTGAGAACCTACATCTCTTTCACAAGCTCTTCATCTTTCTTTGGGGTGGGCTTGTCAGTTTGGTTCTTTTTTCTAGATGACTGGTTAGAGTAGGTCCCTCATCAAAACGTCCCACTTACAGTCTTCCATCCTTTGAACTGATAGCACGCTTCACAGTGGCAAACTTTCTCGTCTTCTTGGCCTTTCCCATGGTTCAATTTGCGTTGATCAAGCTGGTCGGAGGTTTTTTGATGAAGAAGATTTGAGTAAAACTCCCAAAGAAATAATTTTTCAGGTTGGGAATTCTCCGCACCGGGTAACTTTTCTCCTTATAGCCTTCCGCCATTCGTAAGAACTCAAACCCAATTCACACCTCCATACAAACACTCGTCTACTTCTGTTGAAAGTGCTCAAGCGGACTTCAACTAATCAGTTCTGTATAATGGCATTAACAAGTGTAAGTTTCTTGTAGTTGCTGATTTCTTTGCTAATTTTGCAGTGGCGGCACTTCAATTTTATTGATATCACCCCGATCAAAGACCCTGCCATTGCGGATGATGGCGCGCTCTTTTCGGATCCAGGACTCACAGCAATATGCCCCGCCAGAAAGTCCGTGTTTTTTGCTACGACTAATTCTGTTATTAGAGAATTCGATCAAGATCTCCAATTAACTCACTCCTTTACTGCTTACGAACCGGGCTGGACAGTCTCTTTCCTTAGATATCTCTCTGGCACCAGCCTGCTATTATCAATTGGTGAACTGATTGGAACTGGTCCTATTATCAAGCTTTGGAATTTAGACAAGCGCGATAAAAAGACTAACGACCCCAACTGTCATACTATTGTTCACGTCTCTAATGGAGACAATACCTTTCCAATTTCTGCATTTGATATATCAAGCGACCTTAACATTATTGCTCTTGGTTTTGCCGATGGCGCAGTTGTATTAGTTCGAGGCGATATCATTCACGATCGAGGCTCTCGTCAACGTCTAGTCTACGATAGCAGCGGCCCTATCACCGGCATACACTTTCACGATAAGGATGGTATCCCCACATTATTTGTTGCTACCGTCTCTAAAATCTTGACTGTTTCTACCTCAGGAAAGAACAATGGCAAGCCTGAGAAGGTTCTTGAAAAGGCAAAAGGAGCAGACCTAGGGTGCACTGCATATGATCCTCATACAAACATGTTTGTGGTAGGCCGTGAGGATTCCATCTCTTTTTACCAGACATCTAGCAGAGGGCCTTCGTTTGTGTTTGAAATTCCCAAGAAACAAATCTTCTGCTACAAGCAATACATTGTTATGGTTTCTGCAAGTAACAACCCTACAACAGGCACTAGCTCATATCTGAATGATTTACTTGGAGGCGTCACAGACTATTCGACTTCCAGGCTTCTTATTGTGGATAGTGCTAATAAGTACATTGCCTACAGCGGGCAGATTTCTCAAGGTGTAAAGGATATCTTTGTCCAGTGGGATCGCCTTTATGTGCTTGGAACTGATGGCGTACTCTATCAGTTTGACGAGAAAGACTTGCAAACGCGTCTTAACATTCTTACTCAAAGAAATCTTTATGATGTTGCAATTCAGTTGGGTAAAAGTCTTGATATTGATAGAGATATCATTCTCAAGATTGAAAGAGCATATGGAGATTATCTCTACAATAATGGTGAACTAACCGATGCACTAACTCATTTCATTGAATGCATTGACCTTGGGAACACCAGTCAAATCATTCTTAAATATCGTGAATCACAGTATATTCACAATTTAACAACTTACCTGGAAGCCTTGCATGACCGTGGGTTGGCTCTCAAGGAACACACTACTTTGCTTTTGAACAGTTATGCTAAGCTGAAAGATGATGAAAAGCTCAAGCAGTTTATTGAAAACGATGACAACAGCACCAAGTTTGATTTTGAGACTGCAATCCAAATTTGTCGCCAAAGCGAATACTACACGCTGGCCTCGTATTTGGCCACGAAAATGGGTGAGTCGCAGCTCGTGGTACAGATCAAACTTAAGGATCTTCATGACTATAAGGGATGCTTAGCGTACGTGCGAAGTCTGCCAGTTGATGACGCTCTGCGCAATCTTATTCAAAACAGCCGAATATTATTGAACGAATTTCCTAATCAGACAACCTTACTTCTCATTGACTTATTCACTGGAAAATACACACCCAAGGATGCTGGTGAGAAAGGAAAGGATGATTCCGATAGTGATCTACAAGAAGAAAGCTATCTTACTCGGCCTGTTCTTCAGAGTTACCGCGCATTTGTCAGTTACATGTCGACTGCTGCTTCCATAGGATCTGGTCCTTCTGAGCCTGAGGCGCTTGATACAAAGCCTGATTATATCAAACCTACATACCAGCCTCCCCGCCCTCGTCTTATTTTCTCTTCTTTTGTCGACCACCCTAATGAGTTTGTCATCTTTTTGGAAGCTTGTCTTGAGGCTTACGATGAGTTTGACGGAAACGAGAAAGATAAGAAGGACCTTTTGAGCACCCTTTTTGAAATGTATCTCAATCTGGCCAACCGGACTGAATCTGAAGAAGAGAAAAAGGAATGGGAATCCAAAGCACAGCAGCTCGGATTGGAATCCAAGTCAACGATTGATGCCAGTACCATTCTTCTTCTCTCTCACTTGAACTCATTTCAAGAAGGTCAAATATTAACACACCAGCAAGAAGGATTTCAGATAGACATGTTTCGATCCTGCGTTGCTTCAGGAGATGTCAAGGGTGCTGTTGATGTGCTTCATAAATACGGTGATGAAGAGAAGGAGTTATATCCACTTGCCCTGACATTTTTTACTTCTACGAAAGAGATTTTGGACCAGGTTGGGCCAGAATTTAATTTTGTTCTCAACAAGATTAGAGACGAGAAACTCATGGCTCCTCTACAAGTTGTTCAAGCTCTTTCTGTGAACTCTGTTGCCACAGTTGGATTAGTTAAGAGTTACTTGATCGATATCATTGAGAGAGAAAAGGTTGAGATTGACAACAATCTCAAGCTTTCAGAAAGCTACCGCTCTGAAACCAAAGCCAAGCAAATAGAGATCAACAAACTTGCCAATGATCCGATGGTAGTTCAGTACTCAGTTTGTTCATCTTGCAAATCTTCTCTTGATCTCCCAGCAGTCCACTTTGCTTGCAAGCATTCTTATCACCAGCGCTGTCTCAATTGCCCCGACGAGTCTAATCCTCAATGCCCTGTCTGCTTACCTGACATGGAAGCAATTGCAGCAATTCGAAGGGGACAAGATGATGCCAGTGATAGATATGATTTGTTCAAGCTTGCTTTGGACAGTAGTGACTCCAAGTTTAAAGTTGTGACCGACTTTTTTGGGCGCGGAGCCATGGAGCAGGCTCGATATATTTTACGATAACGTGCTAGCTGTATAAATTGCATTTTCAAAGTCTTTACTATTCTATACCACTGTTGTTACTTTTCACTAGTAATGGAAGAATTCTCATCTATTTAAATTGATCCATCACCTTGATGTCTCACCACCTTAGCTTTCTTGTTATAAATGGGAATACGAAGTTGCCCTCAGACTGGAGGCTCGTCTACGCTTGCCCAAGGCTTTGCAAGTTGGTTGCAGACCAACCGTGCTCACAATGGAAACGGATTCTGTACTTCCGACATTGACGAGTTCATTGCTTCTCAATACATTAGGGACCTTTATCCAGAACTTTCGTTGGAAGACTCAATCAGATTAATGGACAATAGTAGGTTTATGGGAAAATTGGCTAGCGGAGAAGTTCCTAGACATGTTCATGGTCATTTACTCGCAAGCAGGACGTCAATACATTTCACCGAATTCTGTGATAGCGCAATCCAGACTTTTCACATTCTGCGCAAAAAGATTAAGAGGAAATATCCTCTTATTAAGGATCGCTTGTCAATTAAGGGTCACAGAAAACCCCAGTCCTTGCCCTGGAAGCCAAACCATTGCATGGATGAGCGTGTTATGTACCATTTCGAAAACTTTTCAACGGTGGTGTCTCATCCCCAAACACCTCCAGCGTCGCCTTCAGTGGAGTCTTCCTCTAAATGCACAGCAAAGATTAATCTTTCCGCAAGTTCTTCAATAGCATCTTCTATAACGATTCCGCAATGCCAGACACACCAAAAAGGCAGTCCAATGGATTCTCTGATACTTAACCGTCGGCGAAACCAAGATCAATGCTGCAGCATAAGCAGCGTGAATGATTTCTATTCGCCAATGACGAGCCCCGACGACGCATTCTATACAGGAAGCGAGAGGGACGGACTTCAGAGTTCAGATATGCGCATGGCAGCTTTATTTCAGAGACCAGCCCCATATTATGCTCCGTCTCTGTATATGAATGAGCTCGTTCAAGCTAGATAGAAATAGGGCTCATTAGAAACCGTGTCTAGCAATTGAAACACATGTTGATACGAATTAAATTTTGATCTAAACAGGCCATCAACCTGAGAGTATTACTCAAGTCATTATTACTTATTTAGACCCTTTACTCAAGTCTGGTAGGTGTGAGACCCTTGTAATATCGAGACGATTTTGCAGTTGGAAACTTTCTCATCCGCATTTTCTTTTTTTTTTTTAGCCACATAGCTAGTTACCTCCCAAGTGATACGTCGCCTAAACTTCGATTTCGTTCACTTCTTTTACCTACTAGACCTTTTTTTCAGTGTGGCATGAGATGGCAATGGAAAGCATAGAGTTCTCGCAAAGAATACGGACGAGGTCTGGCTCGGTGTCATTGCCAGGGGACAGTGGAAGTTGGGTCGAACCCCCAGTTTCGAATGATCCTTCCTACATCCCGCTCTCGCACGCTCCTCCCACCAAATCCCTTAGTCTGTCTAATCTAAACTCCTTTGATCGAAAAAACTTTTTCATTCTGGTGTCCTTGTACCTGCTCCAGGGCATCCCCATTGGTCTGGCATTTGGATCAGTTCCGTTCCTGCTGAAAAGCAAGCTGAGCTATGGTCAATTGGGAGTGTTTTCGCTGGCTTCATACCCTTACTCGCTCAAGCTGCTATGGAGCCCGATAGTTGACGCACTGTTCTGGCGATCCTTTGGGCGACGAAAGAGCTGGATCGTCCCGATCCAAATGTGCTCGGCGTGTTTTCTCTTCTATCTAGGAACTTGCGCTGAAAAACTTTTGGAGGAGCCTGAAAAGAATCTGGGGACGATCACGTTCACTTTTTTCATGCTGATTTTTCTATGCGCTACACAGGACATTGCAGTGGACGGCTGGGCCCTGACGATGCTTTCCCCAGAAGCCCTCTCATACGCATCAACCGCGCAGACAGTGGGCTTAAATACTGGATATTTCATGTCGTTTACAGTGTTTTTGGCATTCAATTCGCCAGACTTCGCAAACAAGTACTTTAGATCAACCCCTCTCGACATTGGCCTCATATCCCTTGGACAATACTTGACAATGTGGGGTTTCATCTACTTGGCTATGACGATTCTCATTGCTTTGTTCAAGCGCGAAGACCGGCACAATGTTGACCATGGTGGAATTGTGCAGGTCTACAAGTCCATGTATCAAATCCTCAAGCTACGCAATGTTCAGATCCTGATTACAGTCCACTTCATAGCTAAGATTGGATTCCAAGCCAATGAAGCGGTCACAAACTTGAAACTTTTAGAAAAAGGATTTTCAAAGGAAGATCTCGCACTTACAGTGCTGATTGACTTTCCTTTTGAAATCATGTTTGGCTACTACGCCGGAAAATGGTCGATCGGTCAATATCCTTTGCAGCCATGGATGTGGGCATTTGTAGGCCGCCTTGGAGCCGCTGTCTTGTCCATGTTTGCTGTCATTGGTTTTCCTCAATCTGGCAAAATAGGGTTCGGCTATCTGGTCGTCATTATCCTCACACATATCTTTGGTTCGTTCATGGCGACCATCCAGTCTGTATCTCTCAACGCATTCCATACTCAGATTGCAGATCCATTGATTGGTGGAACGTACATGACGACCCTGAATACCATTTCAAATCTAGGAGGTACTTGGCCTCGAATCATTGTACTTTACGCCGTGGACTGGTTTACGTCGGCTACTTGCTCTCCTCCTCCAGACCCTGCCCCAGACTTTACGCCATTTACACCATTCTCTTGCGCGACAGAGGCAGCCAAAGCTCAATGTAACGTCGCTTCAGGTGTTTGTAATGTAGCTGTTGACGGGTACTATGTCACCAATATACTCTGCATTGCGCTAGGAACCATTTCATTTCTGGGCTGGATCAGACGGGAAATGGAGCATTTACAAACACTTCCAACATCTGCATGGCGGCTCACTTGAAAAATAGACTATTTATTATTATGAAGGAATTGAATCACATTAATATTATTATCTTCTATTTGTCGTTGTTATTTGTACAGTATTCATTACAGTTTATTCCTCCATGTACAGAGCAGTCTTTGCAGCAGTGATGACGGTGTCAGGAGTAGGGAAAGCAAAGTTCTCGAGCTCAATGGCGTAAGGAGTAGGAACCTCGGCGCCAGTAACACGGCCAACGGGGGCGTCAAGATAGTCAAAGGCCTCTGACTCCATGATCTGGGCGCAGATTTCAGAGCCAACGCCGAAAGCAGGGAAGCCAGCCTCGACAGAGATGATGCGGTTGGTCTTCTTGACAGACTTGATGATGGTGGGGATATCAAGGGGCTTGATGGAACGAAGGTTGATGACTTCGGCCTCAACGTTGTATTCCTTCTGGAGACGAACAGCGGCGTCAAGGGCGGTCTGAACGTTACGAGAGTGGGCAACAATGGTGATGTCGGAACCAGGTCTCTCGATCTTGGCCTGGCCAAAGGGAATGACAAAGTCGTGGGAAAGAGCCTCCTCCGAGACCTCGAAACTATCACCGTACATGATTTCGTTCTCGAGGAAAACGGTGACGTTGGGGTCACGAATGGCAGCCTTCAGGAGACCACGGCAGTCCTCAGCAGAGTAAGGAGAAACGACCTTGAGGCCAGGGATCTGGGCGTACCAAGAAGAGTAATCCTGGGAGTGCTGGGCACCGACACCGGCAGCAGCACCGTTGGGACCACGGAAAGTGACATTGCAGACCTGAGTACCGCCGGACATGTAGTAGGTCTTGGCTCCGGAGTTGATGATCTGGTCAATTGACTGCATGGCGAAGTTGAAGGTCATGAACTCGCAGATGGGCTTGAGGCCAGCAAGGGCAGCACCAACACAGAGACCAGTAAAACCCATCTCAGTGATGGGAGTGTCAATGACACGGCGCTCACCGAAACGGTCGAGCAGGCCTCGGGACACCTTGTATGCACCATTGTACTGACCAACCTCTTCACCCATGAGGAAAACGTCATCATCGCGGTCCATCTCTTCCGCCATTGCTGAGTTGAGGGCGTCTCTGACCGTCATCTGTAGACGTTAGCTCATGTATAGAAGAATTGATAAGAAAACTTACAGTGACAGGGCCGCCAGCTGAGCTAGCCGGACGCTTTTGTGAGTCGAGAGTTCTCAGCGCAGCCTGGTAACCCATGGAGGGGCTGACCATGGAGCTCTTGGGCACCAGAACCGACGACGTGGGCTTGGACAGTCCTGGAGCAAGAGTAGAAGCTAAGCGCTTTGCATTAGAGTATCGTACAGCAGAGAATCGCATCTTTAAAAGAAAAAATTAAAAAAAAAAAATGGCGAGAGACCGAGAAGAAGTATTGGTTTATCTTCGACCTTACTGTAGAAGTAGAGATAATGAAAGTTCTTGCTGGGTTCGAGAGACGAGAAGGAAGAGGGAAAAAAAAAAAAAATAACCAGCAGCCAGTGGGAGGGGTTTGGGTAAGGGTCTGTGGCCAACAAAAGCAGCAGCCCAACGAAGTGAGGGGCATTTTGATTCACTAATTCAGGCCCCGACCCTGCCGGGTCCCACTTGCCGGGTCATCGGGTGCGTGATAAAACGTTTTTTTTTTTGTTTTTTTTTCGGTTTTTTATTTCTTAACAAGGTCATTTGGGTCTAAATAAATATGGTACAGAGCGTAGGACGAGATAGAGTGAGTTTTGGTATCGCAATTGATGAAATGGGTCCGGAAAAACAGGCTGTTATGATTGCCATGAATCTTCAATAGATTGGCTGAAACCCATGAGCCAGCAGCAAACGGACGTCCCTGACACAAAAGCTAGAAAATCTGCCGCGTGGTGGCTGAACCCCTACTCGTTTTTTGCAATGTCCAGGTTGGAAGGGGGGAGGTGAGGAAGTTCTGTTTTGATCACATATCATCATAGAGCCACTCCTTCAGTTTCTTTTCCTTGCGCTCCTGCTTTTGCTTTTTATACTGCTTCATGTCTTGCTTCGTAACCCGGTGCTTGTCTTGCCGCACCCTGCCCGTCGCATCGCCAAACGTCGACGCCAGCATCTGAGCGTGTTTCCTTGCATCCACCGCTATTGGCACCTCCTCTTCTCTTTGCTGCGCTTTGGCGGCCTGCTGCTCGAGCTTGGCTTGCTCAAGCTCGTACCGTTTGATCCGCTCGCTCTTGGACAGCTTCTGGAACTCGGGGTCTTGCGCCAGCCTCTCTGCCAGCGTCAGGGGCTTGCTAGCGGCAGCGGCAGAAGGCGGAACGCGCGGGTTGTCCCAGGTGGTTTCGTGGGTGAAGCGGTTGTAGAAATAGTACTGCTCAACAGAGGGCTCCCAAATGGCGTCCCATCCGTCGTCAGGCTCGGGGTCCTCGGCGGCAGTTTCGGCTGGGGCTGGTTCGTCTGGCGGCCGGTCGGGTACTTGCTCTTCTGGTAGTGGGGCTGCTGCTGCTGCCTCAGGACCTTCACTTGCGGTCACTGGCACATCTGGACCGCGGTCAGGCACCTGCTCGTCTGGTAGTGGGGCGGCCTCTGGGCTTTCTTCTAACACTGGCTCTGGTACTGGCACGTCTGGAGCCCGGTCAGGCACCTTCTCGTCCGGTAAAGCCGGTAGTGGCGGTGACAAAGACTCTCCATCAACCATGCTGGAAAAGAAAAAAATAATGCTTTCAAGATGATGGAGACCTTGGAGCGGATCTGAAAGGTACTTTTGGATTTCAGGGTTGTGAAGTGAAAAACAAATCAGCCGTGCGTTTTCACTTTTAGTTGTGTATGGCACAAATGTCATTATATCTGATACAGTTATGCTTGATCCTACATCTTGGTTCGTTAGAACTTGCAATGTACTCAATATGCCAATGTCTAGGAGGTGAAAAAAAAATTGCTAGCGCATATAGAGCGAGGTGAAGCAAGCCTATTGCCTATTTTTTACCAATCAAACTACACCATGGTTATCGAGAAACCTGAGTTTCAGGCGCTAGATTTCTCGGTTTATGGGTCGGATCTTCAACTCACTCTTTTCCAGGGAGGGAGGAATTCTTCTTGGAAGAAACTCTTTCCAAATTTGTTCAATGCAAGTTGCAAGCATTGGGTTTGAGGTGTTGTTTGAACTGTAAAAACCGTAGGTTGAGTGAGAGCTGGTCATCTACAAAACACCTAGGAAAGCTGCCTTGCTGTCCACCACTCTGCGGTATTCATTAGGAACGTTTTCACGCCAATACCAAAGTTTCCTGCAGCTTATATTGTTGGACTGGTCCACCATATTTAAAGATTTTGCAGTTCAGTGAACAGTATTCAATTTGAGCCGGCCGCTAATCTTAAAGCAGGTTTCGGCTAACGCCTAACGTCTGGCACTAGAGCACAGCGACCAGTAAACCTTTGAAACAATAAACCTAAGCAAAAAAAGAATCTTATATATATGAAGAAAAACGGACTAAATCAACATGAAAATTTAAAAGCGGAAATGCTAAAGTTAACATGTACACACATATAGGCTTTCAGACATGCATGGTTAATAATGGTCTCTACCTTTGAATGCTGGTTCAAATGGCCTGAAAAAAAATTGATTGAAATAAATGATATACTTATATATAGATAGAGAGAGAGAGAGAGCATGGAAAAAGATCAAACAGAAAACGGTCGGTTAGGCTTTAGGCTAAAATACTAACGTTGGGTCTTGAAAAGTATAACAACATTTTTTAAACTATATATCAACAATTGTAGACCTTATATATACGGGTCTACTCTAATATCGGCTCATAGTCTCGATCGATGATACACACGAATCCTTTATTGTGTTTGATCGGATTGTGGCACATGGTCAGATCTAGTATATAGCGGGGACCACAACGTTGATCTAAAGGCAATTGGTCTACCTCCCCCCACAGATTCAATTCCATCTACTTTTTTTGCTTATTATACACCCGTCTAAAAGCCTATATATATCTATAAGAGTATAGACGTCTAATGGCATATTATAACGAACGCATGATCAACATTAACTTGGGTAGACTTGTGATTTATGGTTTAGCTTGAATTTGTGGATGATAAATTTATCCGGAATTTATAAAGGTTCCACAAGGCATTAATTGCAAGTACAGCTGAATAGAAAGGCAGACCGTTATAACTCCATACCGCTTTCAACCTTCTTTATCAATAACGAGCACAAGGCTTATCACCAGCGGTATAAGACTTATCATCTAACTTCACTCAATCGGGGGGTTTGTGAACTCGATAGAGGGTCCATACATGGAATTTACGATATCGATCTCTATATATATAAATATATAATAACACGGCATCCCATCATCCCGTTTGCAGCTGTTGATCGTTGATCATGACAGCTGTTTGCTAGCTAGCTAGCTAGCTATAGTGCTAGATATATATGTTTCAGCACATTGCAGTAGTTTGTGTTATGTGTGCGTCGTGACAAAAAGCCAAGCCTTCTATAGATATATATATATATATCTTAAGCATTCCACAAAAACCAAGATAGGGACTAACCACCGCTGATCCAAAGAAAAACCCAAAAGTAACGTTAACCCAAATCTAACCATATTTTGACTTGTTTTTCTTGGCTTGGGTTAACCAGCTTTTTGGTTAATGTATAAGCTGATTAAGATAACCACAACATAAAACCCAACAAACGGCTGGTTAAATCTGTAGATCCATGTGAAAGGTCTATACAGATCAATCGATCTATAGAGCTCATGATATCACAGACCCATATATATATATATATATCCGTGCATGGCTGATCTCGACATAAAAAGCATTGCACAGCACAGTTGAGCAAAGTACTTTATGAACCTTCAATCAAAACCATGCATGGCTACCATATACTCGGTTCCATCACAGATCCACATATATATATATACATATAAAGTTTCCAGTCTTGATCTCTTGGTTGCTCCTTCGCTAGACCTTCTATATATATATCCCTACCGTTAACTCTTCTACTGCTAACCCAACGAACCTACACATAGCTATATCTGTAGCCTTGTAATATTGTAGCTGGTAGTTAGACAGAATGACATTAATATGCAGTTGTTAGTGTATCAGCCTAGCTAGCTAGTATACGCCGGCAGCTGTCTATAGTAGAGAGTAACTATAGTTTTAGATCTCAAGATATATATATAGTAACCTGGCTTTAGATTCTTTGTTCGTGATTGTTCAGGTTAGTCTACCGACTTTTTCTCATTAATCAGATATATATATATAGCTAGCACCTTGACCATGTCTTAGAATCGTCGTGATCATATCGCTAATATTTCAATCTCAGGCCCTTTTTTTTTTTCACAGCTCTGTGAGATTTCTTGGTTCATAAATATATACTTGATGAACTTTTTTGTTAAATTTCGTGACCAAAGAGATTTCAATTTATAACAAGCTTTTAAGCTTGCAAACGCCATAGCAATTGACTGCACAGCCATTTCTTACATTTAAAGCCAATATATATATATACTTGAAAGACGGGTACTTTTTTTTGTGTTTCAGATCATTTTGTACCATACTTTAACCCATATATATTCATGTGTCCAGGATGCTGCCTCGCATAATAATTACCTGCCATGGAATCTTTACAACTTTATATATTGCTAGCAAAGCCCATTATTATCAACCCCCTATCTTCCCATATATATACCCACCCACACACAACAACGCCTTCACTCTTCCTTATAAGCTTCCACACAAAATGAGCTCCTTCAATCCTTCAACCCATTGATGAACATGTCATCTTCATTATCAAGAGCCTATTTATAACTCCTTCTACAATATTAATAAAAATAAAATGAAAATAAAAATAAAAAAATGGAAAAAATGGAAACTCGACAATAAAAATAAAATAAAAATTTATATATATACACATATACATGTATATCTATACTAACAGGCATTTCAATGCATCCCTTTCCTGTCCCCAGCTTATCTACCCCTTTTACGTCCCTCTGCTTTACCCTTCTTGTAGGTTGGCTAAGCATCTGGATTGGCAACCCTCAAAATCTTTCTGCTGTAGTCGCGCTCGTCCGCAATGCTGCCCTCACTCAGCCGCCGCTCGCCCAACATGACCGGATTCAGTCTCTGATCAACGGCCATAAAATGGTTTTCCAGCGGCGGCTGCAGGCCGCCCAGCCCGCCAAAGTTTAGGGGCGGAACCACCGGCGTGGCTCCATGCCCCCCTTGGCTCTGTCCGATCGAGCTGCTGCTCCCGCCCGACAGACTGGCCTTGTGCTCCGCCATCATCCGCTGGTCCCGGAACGGGTCCGAAAATCCCAACGGCGATTTTGAACTGCCAGTGTACGCGTCGTTGCGCGCAGACGCCCGGCGTCGCCACAAAAACACAAACAGGCCCAGCGCCGCAAACCCAGCCAAAACGCCAACCACTATGCCGGCAATGACGCCGGCAGAGATGCCGCCGGATGATTTGTCGTTGCTGCTGTTATTGTTATTGCCATGTTTGCTCTGATTGCCGAGCCCCGTAGAACTGGCGCTGTTCGTTGAAGTTGTTGACGTTGACGAAGATGTCGGCGTCACAATCCCCCCATCCGAGAGTGACATAGATGGCGAATCTGGCGCCGACGGCGTAGGGTGCGAAGTGGGCGGCGTGATTGACGAACCGCCCGACGAGTCACTGGGCAAACCCGCCGTCGGTAGCGACGACGACGACGGGATGGAAGAACTGCTACCTCCTCGCGGTGGAATATACAGCGGGTTTTCCCAGTACGAAAAGGAGCCAGAACCGCCACAGAACTCAGTGCCAAATCCAGGGCAGGGAATGTTGCAGTTGGCTGCCAGTTGTGTCGGCTTTGTATTTGTGCAGAAGCACTGCTTGCCCTGGATGTACAGGTAGTTGAAGTCCGTGCAGTTGTCTGCACAGTAACCAGAGGTCTGGAAGGCAAATATGGAGGCTGGGGTGCCGCCGCCGTCGCTGAAGCAGCCCAGGGAATCAAACGAGGCTGCCAGCGCTGTGTGGCTCATCAAGAGCACGGGAGCTAGTGCCAGCACTTGTTTATAGGTGAAGGATACCATGGAGAATAAAAGACAGGTATCGTAATGTCGTCAAAATGAGGATCGGTCGTGTCGTCGTGGTTGGTCTGTGTGGATTCAAGTTGCTGCTACCGCCTGGGTCCAACTTAATTGGCTGCACACAGAGATGTCAGGAGATAAAATAAAATAAAAAAAAAACGAAAGAGCGTGTGCGACAGTTGTGTTGTTATGACACCTTTACCAGACTTGACTGTTGTGATTGTGAATGGATGGAATTGTAGACGCAACCACAAGAAGGATTGACTGTGGTAGTTGAAGTGATGATGATGGTGGTCAAAAAAAAAAAAAAAAAAAAAAAAAAGAGAGAAGAGAAGGAAAAGAGAAGGAGGGAAGAAAAAAAAAAATGTTTTGCAATGAGTGAATTCAAATTTTAAGGTGAAAAAGAAAGAAAGAAATTCCGGGTGTTGTTGATTTATGTTTGCACACAAATTTGAAAGAAGAAGAAGAAAAAAAAAGAAAAGTTTAAACGACGCATCATTTGAACCCTAATTGAGCCAGTTTGTTGCCTAAAATAAACAGAGTTTTTAAACCGTATATATGTATACATGCATGTATTTTTATTTTGTAATCTACTAAATTACTGTTTTGGGAGCTAATTATGCAGATTACCTCCTTGATTTAACCTGCTTTTAACCCTGTGCATGATTGGCGACTATATACGTTAACCATTTCTAACCTTCTTTGGTTATTGGTATACAGCAAATTTGTAAATATTCATGTACAAATTAATGTTTGGTTAATCAGTGGTTAACCCATTACGCGCGTACGTCACATTAATTAAATTCGATACGCGGAAAAACCATGAAGAAACATACATGTATACCACAGAGCTCCAGAAAAAGCGCGGTTCAAACCAATTGTTTGGTGGTGAGTTCATTCCATTCAAGGCTTATAAAACACAATGCCATACCATTCATATTCTCAATCTATGATCTTCTTCTTCTTCTTCTAAATTCTTAAGATTATTCAATTAATTTGTGATCATTTTTGTAAAAGCGTCTGGCCGGTCATGATAACATTGCCACCCATTAACATTGAGCCAATAGGCTGCTGGTGAGATAATGAAGGCAGAGAGGTTGTAGAATCAAGCATCATACGGGATTGGTATAGCATGGCTGATTCAAGATACGTCGACTTTATATTCTTTTTGCCAGCATTGGTGGTGGTGCTGGCGTTGATGCTGTTGACGGTCGGCGGAGTGGCCACGTTGACGTACTCGTTAAACAAAACTGTCCCTGGTGTGTCGACTGCAGTGCTGTTGCTAGCATAACCACCACTACTGCCGACAGCGTTGTTAACGCTGTTGGCGGCTGTGTTGACGTAGCGGTGGTTACCATGGTAATAGCTGCTTCGAGGTGTAGATGCAAGACTGCCCTCACTACATGCATCTGCAGCTGCAGCAGTCTGGGTAGCAGCAGCAGTACTAGTGCTAGTCTGGGATTGAACGGGAACACCGCAAACAGTTGTAGGCCTAGCCTCGGTCTGGCCAGCAGAGGCATGACGACGGCGCGGCTGGGTCAGGGGTAAGGGCGAAGTGGCCAGGTACATGAGCAGACCTGCTGCAGTCCCTGTTTTGTCTTGGTCTTGGTCTTGTTTGTTTTCTTTGTCGTCATCGTTGTCATTATCGTTGTGGGAGTTTATGGCCATGGTGGTGGGATCGGGGGGGTAAGACCAGGAGATTGGGCGTTGTAGGCCTGTAGCCCGAGGCGGAGTTGAGGGTGGTTGTGGGTGTAGTGAGATGCAGGGTGAATGCAGTTGTTGTGGTTGGAGGTAAGATTGATCTAATCTGCTTGGCAGTTGGCGGGGTCTCACATTCAATTGAGTGCGTGACTTTTTCGTGACCTGACTCTGGCAATACTCATGGTGTTGTTGGTAATGCCCAGACTGATGCTTGGTTATATGCGACTCAGTGCACTGATCGATATGCCTATTTCCATGCACAGATCCAGCCAAGTTCAAATCAAGCCGCCTGCTGCGAGGCACCGCCATGGACCGAATAATTGTGCCCATGCCAACAAAAGCTGGTGAAAGTCCTGATGGGGGCGGCGATGAATGGATCGATGTGGTCATAAAACTATGTGCAGGGACTGAAATGGGCATGGACATAGGCATGGAAGTGACTGGCTTGGCTGGCACATGGATAGAGTTTTCAAAAGCAAGCTCAAACCCCCGTTTCGACCGCACTGGCATCCAGTCTCCATCTCCATCATTGTCATTATGAAGACCGGGCTCCTCGATCTGGGAGTATGGCGATAGAGAGTGCGTTGTTCGAAGGTCAGGAGGCGAGCTTGAGCAGGACCCTGGCGAGGACCAAGTTGTGTGCGGGGCTGGGGAGCTTGGTGACAGTGACCATGTGTCTTTTGTAGTGACTGCTGCTGCTGGTTTGGAGAGGTTCTGCTGTTTGATGTTCTGTTGTTTGGCCCGGGCTGACACCACGGCCAGTTTGCTTTTGAGGCACCTTGCTATTTGTGAGACTTGGGCGGTGCGCTGGACATCGCGTGCGATGGCGTCAAGTTGCGGAGCGGTGAGAGTTACCATAATGCAAAGCGCTTTCCATGAACCCTACTCCTCGGTTTCTATAATCCTGCTTCTTTGTAGCTCTGGTTGTCTGTATGGCAGGTCTAGGTCTAAGGTGCTTGGTTCATAAGGAATCAAGAACCAGCAGTTAGGGGTTCAAGATCTTTATATAAAATATAGGTCAAATGGACTTGGATGGGCCTTATTAATTTATTCATATATAAGTCATCTGGACATGAAAGATGCCTCGAAACAATGAATGACGTCCCCATTTTCTCAAGAGCAACTTTATAAAATAATAATAACTACACGGCCAGCTGGTGAGTATTAAAAAAAATCGTGCACTATATATTACTATAGTTATTAAAGGCGCTCAAAAATGAAATATGCTAGGTCCCATTAAGCAAGAGTTCGCCCCGTAATGGTTCATTTCCCCTGGATCTTGGTAGACCTGACCTATAGTTCATCGCTAAGCCCAATTTAAAGCCAGATATAAATTAGATTGCTGGTCTCTTGTTTGTTCATCCGCTTGTGCTCGGTTTGTTTGTGCTTAACCTGTTTGTGACTGATAGTCGTTTATTTTAATTATATAGTGTTGAAAGTCTATTGAGTGATAGCTAAACATCATTGAGCTATAGCATGTCACGTCTGTACATCTTGGTCACTTTGAACACTGTTTCATTGTTCAATTTATAGTAGTTCTGGCTACCCGCACTCAGCTCAATCAGGGAGCCTATCAATTGCGGTAGAGGAGTAATTAAAGTAAATAAAATTCAGTGTTAATCTGTTGCTAATGTCTTTTGTTTGGAATGACTTACGCGTAGTTCACCGCTGTAGGGCCTGATTCAGCGTTTTCTTTCTTGTTTAACAATCTAAATTGCAGGGATCAGTGAAATGATCAACGGTCCATGCACCCGTAGGCAAGCAACGGCGCTCATTACACATCTCTTTGAGCGCACTCTACAAAATCCAGCCGACCCATTCGTTTGTTCTCTCTCTTGTTTGCAAAAGAAACAAAGCTTGGTTCCGTTCGATATCACTTGTGTTATATAACCCCTGGTTCAATTTGCTCATCGCTAGGAACCTCACTAACCAGCTGGGGAAGACAAAAACATATCTATATTGAAATATATTTATTGTTAATTACATATCCTAATTAGGATATAATGTAAACACGGAAAGCGAAAAGTCCATGCAGAGGGCCCAGAGACGCGTACTTCTACGCGTTTTGTTGCTATCCCAAGAACCTGCAAGACATGTATATACACATGCAAATCTGCAAGACTCGAGACTAGCTAGTGACAAGCGCCTGATCAGATTCAAAATCATTCCTTGGGTTATTCAAACGATAGCTCAAGTGCATATGGTTTGGAGTTCACTACGCTTCCAACACCTGAACCTTTTTCAAATTGGGCCCACAAAACAATTAGTCTGCTTCTAAAAACCTTCTTATCTATGTCCGACAGAACAAAAGAATGATATACGCTATTCAGACTTGGACCGGTGGTCGGCGATGGTGATAAAAAAAAGAAAAAACCGCGTTTGTTCACAAATTTATCGCCAACTCGCTAGATTGAGTAACAAGATATCACGTGATTCGAGATTTTTGTATGGATGTTAATTGACTTGGATATATCGGTGATGCAAATAACTTTTCAGTCAACATCGGACCATCCTTCAACCTCGATTTCCAAATCAACGAAATTGTGGTGGATCTGTTGTTTAAAGCAGTAATCTTTAAATAGCGTTTCAAATCAATTCAAAGTTTTTGCCAGTGACAGTTGTATGTTCCATGCCTTATCAAGCACTTTTTGACGGCTTCAGATCATTGATAGGTTTTTGTTCAGCACATTCATTACCTACGATTGATGACATCACGCAATACTCTTTTGTCAAGGCTAACGTAATAAGTGGAAATCCATAATACTCTATGGTTATCTGTGTTGTATACTGCCAAAAGCTTGCACAAGGAAATATCACGAATTATAAACCTATATACAGCGTAGTACTTGCTGCAAGCGTAGATCTGATTGATGGCAAGCGTCGAGACCAAGAGGCCACAGGTTTACAATAAGTCTCTTAGTCTCAAGTAGCTCTTGGTTGTTATTACGCTGGAAGAGTATTTGCAAATCTCGAAAGACTTTTGAGAGCTGCCAATGACAACCCCATTAAGTAAAACCCCAGTGATAGTTAGAGCTATGAACGTATTTGCTAACCTACAGCTCGCCAAGATACAGCTCCTCACCTCTTGTCGCTATGAAGAATCAGAAATGGTTTCCAATCTTGCTACAAATCTTTATCCTTGATCATTATATTCTCTAGGTTCTATCAAGTTGATCAAGTATGGTTACTCATGTTGGCAAGAACATAATGGTCATCGCCTAAACGAATTCACTCCCAACTCAACCTCACCTCCACCCCAACCCACTCTTGCATCAATAATGGCCACCACCGAGAATGCCACACAGGAATCCGACATGTCGGTGATCCTCGTGTCATCCGGCTACGATCAGACCATCAAATTCTGGGAAGCTCTCAGTGGCATATGTTCCCGCACAATCCAGCACGGCGACGGGCAGGTAAACCGACTCGCCATCACCCCAGACAAACGGTTCCTGGCCGCCGCTGGCGCCAAAAGCATCAAGCTCTTCGACATCAGATCAAATAACCCGAATCCAACGCTATCGTTTGACGACCACAACGGCAATGTCACGGCGGTGGCCATCCAGGCCGACGGAAAGTGGATGGCCAGCTCGTCTGAAGACGGCACCGTCAAAGTATGGGACCTACGAACCGGGCACGTCCAGCGCAATTACAGACACGGGTGCCCTGTAAATGACGTGGTAATCCATCCAAACCAGGGCGAGCTGATCTCGTGCGACAACGACGGCAACGTGCGGATCTGGGACCTAAGCGAAAACACATGCACGCACCAGCTCATCCCGGAGGCCGACGTCCCCGTGCGCTCCATTTCGGTGGCCAGTGATGGTACCATGCTGGTGGCCGGCAACAACAAGGGCAATTGCTACGTGTGGAGAATGACAAATACCAAGGACGTGACCGCTTTGCACCCTATAACCAAGTTCAGATCGCACGGTAAGCACATTACAAAGGTGCTGCTGTCGCCAGACGTGAAGCACCTGGCCACCTGTTCAGCGGACTACACCGCACGTATCTGGTCAACCGAAGACAATTTCTCGCTGGAGACAACGCTACAGGGCCACCAGCGGTGGGTGTGGGACTGCGCGTTCAGCGCGGACTCGGCTTACCTCGTCACGTCCTGTTCAGATCACTACGTGCGGCTATGGGAGCTGGCCACGGGCCAGATTATCAGGCAGTATAACGGGCATCATAAAGGCGCTATCGCGGTGGCGCTGAATGATGTTTAGATTGCTTTAGCTGGGCTTTCTGTATTTATATCTCACTCATTTATTTTATTATAATGAAGACATAGACCTTGACATGGACTCTTGACTTTGACACTTGGGCCTACATTCTGGGACTTGGGAGGCACAACTGACTGATGCCCTACAACATTCAAGAATGCAAGCTAAGACCGGGGCAGCTTTTTTTTCAGCGTCTTCATAGAGTTCCAATCTAAATTCTCATATTTTTCTCTGCAGTATCCACCCTTTCTTATGATTGTCAACAGCTTAAAGTTTATCCCCATACTCCCTGCATGGACGCATGAACGTGGATCCAGGGAGGGTTTCTTGCTCGAGCATGTCACAAACTGTTTCGCCCGCCTTGAATTTGTATGAAAGAGGGCTGAGCATTCTAAATTAACACGCAAAAATAGGTCTATTATCATTGCATGAATTCCACAATACAAGCTCAATAGTGATCTGGTCTTGAACTGAGTCTTGCCTGGACCTTAAGGGTTTCACCTTTGAGACCTGGCCGCACTGGATGGAATATTAAAACGTCGCATCATAAGAGTATCGACTTGAAGAATATTGTACATTTCAAAATTTCAAAACGCAGTGCGCAACATATATATGCAAGAAGTTACAACAAGGGTTTGATTCAATAGTGCAGCTCGATTACTGAGATTTCGATAATGAATAAGTTCAACACCATAATGGTTTATCGAGCCCCAGCACTTTGATTGCCATCTTTTTGAAACCGGTCAAGGAGGCAAAACCAGTGACTCAGCTTAAGTTTGCCTATTGGTAAACACCCTGGAACGCCTTTAATCACTTTTAACATTTGCGCACATCATTTTCATACAAATTATTATAAGAATATAGATCCAAACATCCTATTTCAAATAAGCAATTAACTCCGAAATAGGTCCAGGAACATAGATTCTTAAAAAGTGATCTTAATTTTTAATTTGGAGAGCTCAATATGAACATGTCAACAGCTGAAATAGATATCAGGAGAGCGGCGTGACCTCAGGAGATAAGGCGGTTGTCTGAAGGATCTTTTTTTCTTTCTAGTCTAATATATATAACTGCAAATAATAGAACAGGGTGAACCTTGAACTCTTGATTTAAACCTTGACATCAATGTATCGGCAAAGGATCGTTTCGATTGTGTCGCACCCACTGATTACAACCAATATATAGTATTATTGCAAGCGCCAGTTTTAGAGCTCAGTTCTCAAAATTTGCACAAGCTTGAGGATTGAGAATTGTTTACTTTCATCTGCATTTTACTTGATATCTTTTAAATGGTATGGATGCTTTTGTGAATGGAAATATGATTTAGACTATGGTGGCAAGATATACATAATCATAAGATATATATCACCATTCGGACCCTATGCAAGCTTATGATACTCATGAAACCTTAAACACAAGACTATGTCAAAGCTTTTTGAATATAAATCTGATTCACGACGGAGGGGGACAAACATATATGCGGCTTGCTGAGCATATAGCTACATGAATCTTAGATCCAGAGAAGCTCTTCCGGCGCTGGAGTTTGACTGATGCGGATAAAAGGTGTCTAAGTCGAAAAAAAGTTGGAATTAAGAATTGAACTACTCAGCTGCAGAGGGTTGAGAATGACCCTCTTAGCTTGGAACGGCATATTTGGCTAAATATAGAAACGTCCGAACTGGTTGCATCATCTTAGGATGGTGCAATTAAACCGAAGATGATCGGTTTAATGCTGGATATAATAAACTTTCCATGAATTAGAATGTTAACCTGCAATATATATGAAATTTGTTGAAGAAAAAGCGTTTTTGTGATAATTCAACCAGTAATTTCTTTGAAAAATCTCTCACAGCATATATATATATATAGCAAGATTTTGTATGTATAAACTTCAGGTTTCAGAGAGTTACGAGCAGCAATAATTCATACCCAAAGGGGTAACTAGCCAAGATTTGCTCACAGATTCGGTGAAAGAAAAACAAACTTAGGTTGAAAGAACTTGACATGGCTGTTATAAAGAGTTTTCCCTTCCCTATTCTGCAGGCCGTCTTCTGTGCGAGGGTTTTTATAAAGACATGCTCAGTCAATTGGCACGATATGATGACCCTGCAACAGGAGCTCGCAAGGTTAGAATTTGTTGTCACGGGCTCTTGCGGAGAACCGACGGGAAAAATGGATTCGCCGCTCTTAAACTTTGTACGTGGGTAGTATACTTGTTTTTATTGTTCCTTTAAATATTCAAGGCTGTGCCATCTGATACAGAGCCCAGTGTTTAATCATGGATCATTGGTCCTGCGTACGTGGAAGAATGTAAACTATATAAAGCTTTGAATAGTTTCAAAATTGAAGCTATACATATATATATATATATATATATGCTGCACGCAATTTTCTCGAAACATGATACATCTGTCTCAGCCATTGCAAACAGGACACCACCATATCGTTCTATTATACATCTCTGGTCCAATTTCAGCAACCCATTTTGGTCCTGGTTGAAGGCTAAGATATCTAGTTAGCTCAAGAAAGCTTGCTCGACAAAAATTTAAGATCAACAAACCTTCTTTCAATACTAAAAATATATACCATAATTGCACCACACCACGTTAAACCGAGAGTCATTCCAAATCATGCGGTTGTAGGACCCGGAACCCAGTATAAGTCTATTAGCAGGGCCGGAAAAAAGAAATGACTAGCTATTGTACACAGAAGCTTTAAATCGTACCTAGCAGGTAAACCAGCTCAAGACGCCATGAAAGTAAAAAATGGAAAAGTTAAACACCTGAAACGAACTATATAAATATGCCCAGAGTCCTGCGACATTTCCTTCTTTCTCCAAAGTTATTTCAGAATCTGACATTCTTTTTTGTGTCTATCAAGTTTTTAGGATATACAAACGACTATTAGCTCAGTAACGGGTATTTTTTTCCATTCCCTTTGAATTCGTTACAACCACTATTAAGCTTATATCAATGCAGCTGTCTGCTCTGTTCCTCGCTCTTTCCTCTATTTCAGGCTCATTTGCCTTGAACTCGTTCACCACACCTACTTCAGGGGAACAACTTACGGCAGGTCAAACCTTTATTGTTCGATGGAGCAGCGAAAATGGCGGAGATACTGTTAACCTCCTCTTGAAGAAGGGAGAGCCAAACAACCTCCAAACTGTGCTTAACATTGTCAATGACCTCCCAAATAACGGTGCTGTTAGATGGACTGTCCCAGACAGTGTTGCTGCTGGCAATGACTATGCTCTTCAGATAGTTAATGGCCAATCGCCGGATGATGTGAACTACTCTCCTATCTTCCAAATTGAGGGCGGTAGCGGTCCTTCCACTGGTGCTAACAGCACCTCGGCCACAGTACCTCCAACTTCTAGGCCGGCGAACACAACCACCATTTCTACTTCCACCGGTGGCAGCAATTCGACCACTTCCACGAGCTCGAGAATTACCACTACAACTGGCAACAATACTCTCACTCGCTCAACCACCTTTGGAAACACCACCAGAACCAGAACCAGAACCAGGACTGGCACTGAGACTGGAACTGAGACTGGCACTGAGACTGGCACTGAGACTGGCACTGAGACCGGCACTGAGACCGGTTCCAAGACTGGCACTGAGACCGGTTCCAAGACTGGCACTCACGGTACTACCAAGCCATCTGGATCTGCAAGTGGCTCACCAACCACTTCTGCTCCAAGTCCCAATGGCGCTGCTTTTGTCTCCTACAGCTCACTCTTCTTGGCTGGTGGAATCGCTGGTGCTATTTTCTTGGCCCTCTAAGTTTAGCCGGGTTTTAAACAAGTATTGACCACCTTTTTACTTTCCTCTTTAAATTTCTCTATCTTATTATTTCTCTTCATATTTTTCTTTTTGGCGAAACTTCATAGGTTTAATTCTGATACACTATAATGTGATTTAATATTGAATTTACTTCTTCCGCATATATAGATAGTCTGAGATCCATTCTTTCCTGAGTAACTAGCTCTTTTGAGTTTTGTATGAACTTGTTTAGTTGAATTCTGAGAACGGCCTCTTGAGCTCATTTAATATCGTACTCACCTCTTGCAGATATGAAATAAATAAATTCTTAGTTATAAAAAGAACAACACACTAGAAGTAGTCACAAAATAAAACATAAATTGGGAACCGGAATTGCGAAGTATTGTTAGATTCATTAATAGTTGTGCCAGCGGCTCAACTGTTCACTGATTCACACTGGAACCCGTCGTACGACATCCGTTCACTTCATGATGAAAAGTGGTAATGTTGCATTGTAGCATCGCCACCTTCTCATTATGTGTAGAAGCCATCCTTATGAAGATTCTGGTTTTTTGCCTCAGACTTTTTGATTGATAAAGTTTCCGCAACTGCTTCTTCTAGAGTCAGATGGTGTATACAAGACGCTAGATCAACTTCTTCATCTAGGTCCATTTGTAAAAGATGAGGCTGCTTCAACCACCGCTGCCGGTGACGTCGAGTCATCTAGATTGTTTTGACCATCTTGAATTATTTTGTCTCCAGCTGGTGATGCTTCATCATCTGAAACCCGTAGAGTAAAGCTTTCTTCTGCGTCATTGCCTTCTGCTTGAGTGTCATTGTCGTGTTCCGGTCCATTCTTACCAGTATCGATATCAGCAACCTCTGTTTTGGTACTTTTTTCCCCTGTTTTATCGTCTTCTCCGGTCGTGATAAACTCATAGCCATCTTCCCCCCGATTATCTTTTTTGTGCGTGGCTTGAGAGCTCGTTGCTTGCTCCATTGCACTGCTTTCGCCAGAGTTAGATCGCCCTTGATCTGGGAATACTAATCGTGTAGATCCCTGACCTGTGAGAAGACTCTCTGTACTTGTACCATCCACCAATCCATCGAATGCCAAATCTTGGCCAAAATTTTCAGCTCGTACAGTAATGGGTCTATCAGCCTTGTCGGTTTGATTTCGCAGAGACTCTTTTGCTCGAGAGTGAAATTGTTGTCCGTCTTCGAGCCGTGACTTGTGCTCACCCTCATTCATAGCCAGGAATCCACCCATTTCAGCCGACCACCCCATCCACTCATCGATCCAGCACCGCACAACCCACCAAGCGCCGAATCCTTCTCCACCATTCATGCTAATTTCTCTTAATGATGCTGTCAAAAGGCCACTCATGCAAAGTAGGAAGAGTCGTGCAGGGACGTGAGGAAACCGCAAAGGAAGTGAGTTCAAGTACTGGGCCCACTTTAGCACAATAACTTCGGATCTAGAAAAGTTGTTGCTTTCTACTTGCTGAACATCTCCGGACTGATCAGTATTACGCAAATCGCTATTGGTGCCAAAAGTGCTGTTGCGCTTAATCGCATCATTCTCTCCCTCAGCTTTAATGCCCACATCAAATTCATCGCCAAATTCGTCAATAGACAACAAGTTGATCACATCTTCACGTAGAATTTTCTCAGTTTCTGCACCTCCGCAAGGAACTTCACGCATGACAATCGCTTTAGGATTGATGAATCGACTCCAATCCTCTCTCATTTTGCGTGTTTCAATGGGGTCAACCAAGATTTTTCCTGCATTAACTCCAGACTCATTGGCCCTGATTAGTCGGTCCAGCAAGTTGCAGAAAGCTTGAGCAGGTTTTAATTTTGCTTGCAGCATACGGTCAAAGTTACCTAGAGTGCTGGTGAGATGCTCCGGTAGATATTGTGCCAACGACCTCAGTCCAACCACTACCTGGACAGGAACCTCCTGTAGCGCCAAAGGGCTCAGCATGTGAACCATTTCCTAAAATGTTAGCTTTGCTTTACCAATACCGCAATATCTTACCTTGTACATTGCCCAGTCAGCCTGTGCAATCCATATAGCCACGTCTTCTTTACTTAATAGTTTCTGAATAGGAGCTGTAAGACCCCCAACAAAAGTGCCCATGAAGTTAAGGAACTTCTTGATATGCATAAACCGCAGAGACTCAACTAAACTTCGACAGTGAGAGAGATACAAACTGTAAAGAGTAGTAGCAAAGTCGGGATCGACTTCACTTGTTAAATATTTGTCGAGTCTAGGAATAGAAAAAGATTCATGTGCCGTAGAAGATAAAGATATGTCTGCAAAGTCACTAAAGGCGTTGTGAAACCGCAAATCAGGCACAGATCCCAGTTCGCTACCACCAACTTGAGTGAACTCATCCAAGCCTTCTCGAGAAAGCTTGGAGTCAAACTCAGAAACGGGGGTACTTGATGATCGAAATCGACCTTGGCTGGGCGTAGAGTGAGGCGATTGCGATGGAAACCCTAACTGTCCATCAAACTGACCCTTGACGCTAATATCTGGACTGTTTCCAAAGCACCCTGGTGTTCCTGTAGGTGTGTTGCCTGTGGGATTATTTTGCTCACCAATCAGGCGAAATCCACAGTAATGGTATTTACTCTGGCCTCGTACTCCAAGTCTCCTGGTTTTGATACCAGGATAGGCAACGCGCACAAGCTTACCAAATGAAGCAGGGTTCAACGCCTTTAAACTATACTCTGCACAAAGCTCAACATATCGAGCGTAGATGCGGTTTCGTGGAACTGCAGCATCTGGCGAGATTTCGCAGTTCTTCTTAAGCCAAGTCATGGCAAAGACCTGCCTGAACTTTTCGGAGAAAAATCCCTTCTCCTCTTCACGGACTCGCACAGCCAATTCAACTAAAGAAATAGCCATGTTACTTTTGGCTAAATCCTTCAGCTCGGTAATGGCATCTGAATCTCCTTGATTCGAACCAATAGAGCTGGCTTTTCGTTTACGCCCTGAACTACTTGGTCCTGGGGTGCCACCATTTGAGCTAGGAAGCGGTGGTGGAATCATAGCCATCTGACTAGACATAGGCGATTGATGACGTAGGCTAAAGTCCATGCCCAGTGTTGCTACAACCATTGGATCACTAAATTGGGAAAGCTGCCCCGATAGATGTCCAGTAGGAGTAAACTGAGCATTCGCCATCATTTCCATGCCTGAATATGGAGATCCAGCATGAGAATGACGCAAGGAACGATCTCGAACGGTTCCGTCTGGCGTCTGGGCAGAGGTGGGACTCATATGTCGAGCAAATAGTTCTTCTTCTTCAGTTGACATAGACTGTTGAAGTTGATGTGCTTGTTGTTGCTGCATGTGAAAATTATGTGATTGTTTCGAAAGAAACGCAGCTTGCTGTTGTGCATGTTGTAGCTGTGTACGTTGGTTAGATGTGGTTTGCTGCTGTAGTTGTTGAAGCTGTCTCTGCCTTTGAAGTTGAACTTGGGCCTGAAGTTGTAATTGAGCTGCATGGTTATTTTGTTGCATTTGTGACTGCGCCTGTTGACGAAAGTAGTCAACTTGAGCAGTGGCACTAAGCGCAGCAGCAGCAGCAGCCGCAGCCGCAGCCGCGGCTTCATCACTTTGTTCTTGAGATTGCTGTTCATAACCATTGTTCTGGTCTTTTTGATAGTTGATGGGTGATGAGTTATGTGATAGTATTTGAGGATCACCTTGGGTGGAAGCGGGCGTTCCCAAATCAGGGTCTATTGCAAAACCGTTAGGGTCATGTAGTGAGGCAATGAAATTGCTTCCATCACCATCCATTTGAAGTTTTGATGCAGAACTGCTGGTTACTCTACTTCGAATGGTTCGTCCTGATTTTGGGGTTAATGAGCTCTGTTGATCATCTCCACCTTGAACCTTGACATATTCATTCACGTTGACATTGTCGTCGTCATGTTGCGTTATTGAATCTGGATCAACAGTAGGTGAAATGGAGGTTTCTATGCTACCGCGATTATTCTCTGAACCGTTAATGTCGCGTTGCAATTTTCCGTCTGACCGTGAGTTGAGCGAGGCTTCCATGAATGAGGCACTTGGAGAATTTCCGGGATCAAAGGGACCGGTTCCAGATCCATCGTCGTTGTCATGCACCATCGACTTTGGATCATGAATGCTAGAACTAGTCTCCATCTCCATTGTCATGGAAAGTTTGACAGTCAGTAGTGAGATCTAATGACCTTAGTCCTTGTGGTAGTAATGAAAAACTGGGACAAAAAAAGGTTTCAGTAAAAAGGGGGCTAGAAGCAAGAAATGCGAGAATGATAGAAGTTCCAGTTAGATACTGCAAACATCAACTAGGTACGTTCATCAAACAATGGAAGAAGAGATGTGATGGTTTTTAGTGTGGAGGTTTGGTGGAAGAATTCTGTAGGAAGAGTTAGTATTATTTTTTTTTCCCTAGGCAAGCGAATGAGGCCTCCCAGTTCTGCATATATAAGCCAACTTGGGAATAAAGACCTAATGACACTTGATATAAATGTGCTATTAAAAAGAATCATCACGGAACTGACAAAGTCCTCAAAGAATTCTCTACTTTCAATCGAGAGTGGCCCTTCATAGATAATGGGCGATGATATTGAGTACATACCTTTGAAATTAAAGCGAGGGGATCTAGTGTGTCTAACGCGTTAGCATTTATCCATTGATCAGGGTATAAGCAGAACAGCAAAAGAGATATTCAATAGAATCAGTGAGATGTAGATAAACAGGTAGATGAACACGATCTTGAAGTACGTTTGAGAGAGTTGAGGCCAGTGAGGCGCTGACAGATAGAGAGTATGTGGAGGGAGATACCCAGACAGCAAATTCAAGTTAGAAGGTAAAATAAGTCTACTTACTTTGGAATATTCAAGACGCGATGGTCCAGAATATCAAAATTGAATTGATCTGCTCCAAAAGAATATCCGCTTGTGAATGGAAGCTTGTGAAATTTAGCTGAGCAAAATTGGTTGTTGAGGTAGGAAGGTGAAAAATGGTCAAGAAAAACGAACAAAAAAAAAAAAAAAAAGACTGCGATCTCATTCGTATGGAACGTAGAACCAGGGCATTGTAGAATTTTCTATCTTACAAACCATGTCTAGGTATCTTTTGAGAGCTACTTTTGGGTATCATTTTTTTTTAAGAAAAATGAAAACTTGCACAATAAATAAAAAGCTATTTAGCACTTCAAGGTAATAGAGGACATGGTTACGATACCAAGTGTCCACAAGAGAGATATATCTATGAGAATTGCAAACAGGGCAGAAATTGAAAGCTTTATAAAGGTCTAGAGAGATTGGAAGGTCTGATGAAAACCGGCCCTCTTTCCAAATAGACTCACTGCCCTCAATCGCGACCATCTAACCAAAAGCTGCAAACTGCTTGTATTGAAAGCCATAGACTGAAGGCGTACCAGCTAATTGATTAGTTTACTTAGTCCAATTTTCATGATGAAATCGCTAGAAGCAAGCAGAGGAAACTTGTATGTGACGCTTCAAAAGATGGAGAAATCATGGTTGTTTGACATCTTCTCACATGAGAGACTTTCTCATTGCGATTTAGCAAATATTTGTAAAAGAATGCAAATTTTTGTCTGAACTTGATTTCAATATGCATCAGCCCTACTAGCGTACTCCGAAGTTAAAACCATCTCCATTCTAGTAGGATAACTGGCCCATAATCTCCCAACAAGCCGTACCACCCAGAAATAAGATAGTGCAGTCAGTCATAGATGGGAAAGTAGATGACGACTAGGGAGGGCATTGACATCAGAGTATGAAAGTTGAAAAAAATGTAAGTTCTAATCTAGAACGCATAATATGCGCGTAAGGTAGGCACTCAAAGCCGCCAGAGAAATGTACACAACCTGAGAAACTCGTGTTTTCAGAAGCAGAAAACAAAGGACAGCTCTAGGGTTTATATGGCGTATGGCTAACAAAATGTGCGAGCATGAGTTGGCAATTTAGATGTTTTCAGTTGCTGATTTGATTGCCCCTATCTCGACCTTCATAAGATTGATCAACTATATTGAATTTTGAGGCAATTGTGTTTATGACTAGAAAAAACTATGGGTTCTACATAACAAAGATTTAAGCTCTCCAGTATTGTGCTAGGTTGTGTAGACGATCAATCACCATTGGCAAAAATGCGTTAACACTATCATTAATGAGGTTTTGAAAGTGTACAATGGCTTCTTCTTCTGTCATTTCTAGACAGAACTTTTCCTTTACCTTAAAGACAGCTGCGTTATCTCGTTCCACCATGATATCAGGAATCGAAGAGTGGGACATGAGTGAAAACAAATTCAAAATCAAGTTGGCTGATTTCCGCAATGTAGTGTATGATGTAAAACATAGAGATCGAAATTTGTCATAGTTTTCTGAACTTGCTCCACCCATGCCATCAATAATTTGAATAGGCAGCTTCATCATGGGAGGAAAAGGCTTAGGATCATGCCCAAGAATGTATCCAAAGTCTGCATGGAAAAAGTGACCGTCAGGGCATATCAACAGGTTGTCTAGATGACGATCACCAACTCCAAGAAGGTAAGTAATAACACAGTATCCAGCACACGACCGGACATACGTGTCCATTGCCTCTGCTGTCACTCCTAAAGGTGTACTTGGATCAGGATTATTGGCTTGAAGATAGCCCAATATACCTCCATTGTAATCACTCAAAACACTTGCCAAAGTCTCATTATGAACGTATTGGAGAGCACCATCTATAGGACCAGTGGCCAAGATTCGATACGGCGTCAATTTTAAATCCAAGTTCTCATTTCGCAGCAATTGATCCATCAAAGTTATAATCTGTATAACCAATTGATCTTGCCGTAAATCATCCCCTGATTTGAAAATGATGGAATAGGTGTTGGTATTGTCAAGAATCCCGCCCATAGAATTGTCGCTCATAAGGCTCCCAGATCGTGTTAACCTTCTTGCCTCACTATTCGAGATAATCTCAGATCCTGCTGAGGTGGTGTTCAAAGTAGGGCCCTCAGGTACTGTCTTGAAAGTAATTTTAAGTGGAGAAAGACTACTCTTGAATACAGTGCAGTCGTCAGGAACGCATCCTGTTATCATGACGCCAGGATCCAAAGGAAGGGGAATAGGAGGAAAGCTTAACAAGCCGTTGCGAGAGTCAGATAAATAGGCTTGTAATTTCTCAATCTTTTTAGGTCGAGAATCTTTGAGGCCCTTGATCTCAGCAGCAATCTTGACCAAGTGGTTCACAAAGTTGATCTGTTGCTCCATGATTTCAAGCTTTGGAACAACATCAGTTTCATCTTCTTCGCGAGTTTGACTCAGCTGCTGTGCTTTGAGTGAATTTTGAAACTGATTAAGAACTGATCGAAAGATTGCAGGAGCTCCCTTTTCTTGTGCTTCGACGTTGACGTACCAAAAGAAAAAGTTACCAAGGACATTGTTTCGAGCAGCACGACCTATAAGAAATTTTGCTAGAGACGATTTCTTGCCACTTGAACTTGATGAGGTCTTTTCGAATCGAAGGGCCTGAACTAATTGTAACAGATATAATTCCAGCTCATGATCACTAGCTTTACGCAATCGATCAACTGCATACGCTCTCACCACAGGGTTATGAAAATTGGGCCCCAGTAATTCAAGCGCGTCATCAATGTCAATCTCTGCCCAACGCGGTAGTAACTCGACAGCCTGCTTCGCTTCGCTCAGAACCTCCCAAGATGTAGATTTTAAAAACTTCGTAAGCGCTTGCTTGTGGCGAGTAAGATAGTACCTGAACTTCCATAGTAAATTCTTGTCCTCATTGCTCAACTCATACACAGGGGAAGAGTTGATGAGCTTGTTAATCTCATCTCGTGTTTTAGAATTTGGCTTCAAATCCTTATCAAGCAATCCAGTATCTGCACCTCTGATAAGTCTCCGGTACTTTTTATCAATAGGATCTTCTCGGAACTGCTCAGGATCAATCACTTGAATAACAGGGCCGGTCTCCAAAGTAGGTGGATAATCGTTATAGAGCTCATTTGCAAAATTATTTGATGTATTGGTATAGTTGCTGTTGTTCTTGGTGTTGTACAAGTTTTTGTAAGCGTTGCTCCTGGCAGTAGAACTCTGACTGTCATATGCAAATCTATCGTCACCTTCTTCTGAGTATAACTTTTTATGCTTATCAATTGGGGGTTCAGGATATTCAACATCAGCAAAAACGATGGGATGGTTGAACTGCACAAAGTCAACATATAAGAAATGATGCGAAGGATCAGTTGACTGCTTTCGGTTGACTTGTTCAATTTCTCGGAAAGTGAGATTATCCAGCCAGGTAAGAAGTTTCTGCTTTTCATCGTTAGGGCTAAAGTACTTTTTGATAAGCTAGACAAATGTTAGCGGACCAGTTCCATAGAAGGCAACATTCTTTTACCTTTTCTATTCGATCCATTTCAAGAGTATTGATAACCGAAGAATCAGTGCTGCTCTCTGAAAGTCCATCCGCTGGTTGGTCAAGCCAAACCCGCAATTTCTGTCGACCACGTTTCAGTGTGCTGAGTAGTCAGAATCCTGGCGCGGCAAGAGTGTGTAAGATACTTACCAATCATTGACATCGAAAACCTTGACTGTAGTTCCTCCATACGGAATGTATTCGCCTGCACCATCTAGATCCCATATCGTTATTGCTAACTGGGCGCTTAGTGGAAGCTCAGAATATCTTATGGGCAATGTGAGCCATTCGTTCCACCTAGTCAGTGTTAGATAGATTTTGAAACTGGGGGCAAACAATAATACCTTCGAATGTTTTTGAAAGGCTTGTAAGACGTAGACACAGGGGTGGTGAGTGGCTTGCTATCAGCATAAAGTTGGATGGTGACTAGAAGATCCGAGGACGAGCTTTCTGGTTAGAAATAGTCCACTGTTGTTGAATAAGGGCATACTTGACGTTTGATTGTGCAAGACATTTACTGGGGTGAGCAATAAGATCAGAAGCTGCCAACAGAGTTTTTTCGCCCTCAAGCGCGCCGCTTTGAAAAAAATCAGTAAAGAAAGCTCAAAAAACAAAATGAATCACGCACATTTTTATTCGGAAAGGGATGTCCAGTTGTGTGACCAGGCAATACGAAATTGCCTTGCCATCCATCGCGAGTGATATGGTGTTGTGAGGATGATTGGGAGGATACTGAAAGGTTAGGCGTAGAAAGAATTTAACCAAGTTAAACAGTACTTTTGGTGTAATTAGTCTATTACAATCGGCCTACATAATTCTCATCCTACAGGTCTTTCAAATATTCAACAAACTCATCAATGATCGAGGGCCATGATCCTTCGTCGTCATACTCATTCAATTCCGGTGAACTGTCTAGGTATATGCTGAATTCAAGGATCATGTCCCAGGTATCTCTCGTAACACTTTTCTTGTAGACATCTTGGATAAATGTGATCCACTCATCTAGCTTGGAGAATTTGTCTGATAGTAAGAGTCTCCAGTAATCTGTGGCCACTTCAATGGGTAGAACTCGTGCTCCTTCTGCAAGGTTATATGTGAACGTAAACTGATAAACCTGTTTGAAGTATTTCGGGTCATTGTTAAAACGAAGTCTCATCTGTGCAACCTCCTTCTTCATTGCATTGAGGGATGTTGCACTGCAGATCGGATTGGATTAGAAATAATGGCATAAAATTCTGTCGAGTTACTTACCCAGCTTTAAGCCAACCAAGGAGAAAGAGAGACTTCGGAAAACATCCAACCCTCGGTGACTTTAGTAAGTGGGCAATAGCTAATACAAGCGGATCTTCTAGCTCTAAGCCCAAGTCTTGAATGTATTCAATGGTTCCATCGATACCAATCTCACCAGGACTTTCCGGATCTAGTCTGTTAGAGTCTGAATGTTGACTCAACCCTTTCCATACCTTCATAGCTAGAAAAAACAGCTTCTATATCCAATGCATCTTTCTTCAAATAACTGTTTTTCGAAAGCAAATGATCCGTAGCTCGTTGCAAATCCCAATTGAATCTGCTCAGGAAGTTACTGGATTCATAGGAGCTGAGATTAACAAGTTGCCGCACCTGGGAAACCAGAAGCTGCTTTTCTAGGTCATTTGGCGTAGACTAATCGGTTAGATTGTAATTCATGAAGCACGAATGATGAATGAGAGTCTACTCACCATGATTCAGGGATGGGGAATTAGTGCTACCAGAGGGTGGAAGCGATGATATAGAATAGCATCATCTCTCACGTGACCAGTTTAACTAACTACTCAACTACTGATACATAAATGAGTAGCCTAGCATGGTGGTTTCGACTAGAGGAAGGTCTATATATTGTAGGTAGGAGGAAGATTAAAGTATTCGTGTTAATAAATACAAAAACTGAAAAAGATCGGTTATTGAAGAATAAATAAATGGTCTACTGATGTTTGGAGTCAATCCAGGAATCAAGAAACGACCGTATCATTTTCAACATCTCGACCTTCACATCGTCTGGAACCATAGCTGTATAAAGTTAGTGAAACAAAAAAGAGATAGAATTAAATATGAGAGCAATGTTACGTACACAATGCTTGCGCCTCCAGCGACTCGGCGACTGTATCAAACTTGGGGCTTTCTTCTGTACTAAGTTTATCTGCCTAGTTAGAAAACAATTCAAATAAGCCAGAAATCTTACCAAGTGCTAGCTCATTTATGTCATCAAACCATCCAACTTCTTGAAGCTTGGATCTAAGATGAGTTTTCATCCTGACTGAAGTTAGAAAATGATCATGGTTGTGTCTACCAGGCTGGATCCCGCACACTTACCGTTCGAACTCGCCAGACTCTATGAGCTTTTCATGCACCTTGATTTTTATTTGCTCCTCTTCAGTGGCCATGATGCGTGATGTCTGCGGTGCAACCATATTTGCTTGAGTTGTTGGTGGAATAGTGAAGAGAGAATCGACATGAATACTGCATTTTCTCAAAATCCAACTCTGGTCCCAAAATTCAAACCACCACAATAAACATGGGTAAGATCGATTTTTCCAAGGCTTCCGTTCAAAAAGTTGTAGACTTGGTAAGTGGAATGCAGCTTTCTGGTCAATAATCTAATGCTTAATGTAGTCTACAGAGGATTCCAAGTGGGTTAATGTGAGTCAACTGCTTTTTTCAACATTGTTTTTTAACATCAATTAGCTTCAAAAGATTTACTACAACGACGTCGAGGGCAAACGTATGTAAGCTGTTTCGAATCAAACAGATCATTAATTAGGTACAAGCTCGCGATTGGGAATTCTGCTCACGACGAACCAGGGTAAAGGGCAGTGAAGTGGATGGTAAGCAGTGAGTTGAATTTCATGACTACCCCTCACACGTTTAGGCGTTGGTATTCTTGCGATACTGAAAAAACCTACGGGCCCGGAAATTTTGCTGCAGAAGCAATTCCGTCCACCAGTCGATGGCGTGTGCATTGAAGTACCTGCTGGTCTTTTAGACCCCAACGAGAGTTTGGAGACATGTGCAGAGCGTGAGCTCTTCGAAGAGACTGGGTATATTGGGAAAGCTGTTCAGAGCAGCCCAGTCATGTATAATGATCCCGGATTTTGCAACACCAATTTGAAATTGGTTACAGTTTCTGTGGACCTTGATGACCCTAGAAACCAAAATCCAACACCTCATCTCGAAGACGGCGAGTTCATCGAATCTTTCACAGGTATGTATGAAGGCATCATTCAGGGGTAATCTACTGACTATCCAAGTTCCTTTAAAATCGTTTCCTGAAGAAATGCGTAGACTTGCTGATCAAGGCTTCAAGCTTGATGCCCGTCTTCAGAATGTTGCTGTAGGACTTGAACTCGCCCAACAGTACTCTCTATGATTTTATCTTTTTGTCTGCTGGATTTTAGTCTAGATAAAATTCTTTCTTTTCAAGCTATTTGTATCCTGAGCTTGATATAGTGCTATATATATATATATATATATTCAACTGTTGTCGTTATTTTCAGTACAGTGAAAGAGTTTAGTTGAGTTCATTTGAAAGAACAAGAAAGATGGTCAACTGTGCCTGAACTCTTGAAATCTTCCGAGTTCACTTTCCAAAAGCTCTTGGAGATCGCAATTCTTTGTCATCCCTTTCATATCAAGCAGACTGCAATTAATATAAAATTCATATTGAATCAAGCATAGCGACAATCACAGTGGCACGATGTGATTAGCTCCTGTCTACCTCTACCGCGTTAGTCACTTAGATAGCTCAGACCGAAAAGATTCCAAACAATGGGTACAAATATCTTTAAAAATTTCAAAGGATATTGTTTGCTTGTTGTTGTTGATATTTTTATTTACTACGAAATTTGTTCAACTCGTCGATCACCTTGGCCGTTACGGCTTATCTTATAAATACTTCGGATATCAGGAGGAATGAGTAAGTTCTCCACGCACGGCTGAACATCTTTATCTTCATCAACCTTTATTTTTGTACATTAACTTTTTTTTTACCTTGTATTATTTCATTCACACATGAACCTCGAGCTTCTACCAGTTGAAATCTTGCAGCTAATAGCTGATATCCTATCAGTCACCAGTATAAATGACAAGGAAACAGACTATTCTAATGTGCTACGGCTAGCTCACAGTTCCAGCATTATTTACGATAAGCTAGCTCCGACTCTTTGGCGGAAAGTAGATCTACTCACAGGATGCCTGCGGCTTTCTGGCCAAACCACTTCAGGGAGGCCTCAAAATTTCCAAAGCGATCCAATAAATGAGTTTTTCTCCATGCCCTTGAATTATATGCGATACATCACAGATTGCCAGATGGATGTCATCAGTTTGATTAGGAACAAGAGGCACAAAATGTCTTCATTAGAGCTTGTTCACCCTGAATACATGCCTAGCCTGCTTGAACTAAGCATATCTAGAGTTCCTACGGGAGATCCAAGACTGAGAGACGTGTTTCCAACTGTGGCCCGTGGTCTCAAAGGATATACACACCCTGTCATACTTCATGTCGAAGGCACGAGAACTGACGAAGACTTGCTTTTGTTCAAGAAAACGGGGCTTCTCAGCTTTTTAGGGAGTTTGAAGTTTGAAGCATTAGATCTTATTTCGCGAAAAGAAGTGACCGAGCAGTTTGAGCAAATGACTCGAGTTAGAGATGTGTCCCTGGTGGTTCCGGATATTCACTTGCTCGAATCTCTACATTATTTTCAGAGCATAAAAGCTGTTCATATTATGCCTCTGGGTATTCCCCCAAGAAACTCGAACTTTCAATGGCTGCCTCATTCCGTCGAAAAGCTTGTGTGCCCATTAGCAATCTTCAATACGTTGATAAATCGTAATGAAGTTGCAGGCATAGCATCAGTTCGTGAACTTCACTTGTTCTCATCTAGGTACAAACCAGTTGCTTTGAAATATTTGCCATTCAACAATCTTCGTGTTTTCTCGCTTCAAGGAACAGAAACGAGCCAGCCTTGGGGCAGGGAGACACAGTTATTTGTAAACACTTTGCTGGAAAACAATCCAGGTTTAGAATCAGTTGCTTTTGATGTTTTGCATCCTCAGGACTGGACACAAGTTTTCATGCGTCTTCCTTTCGGTCTCAGGGAACTGACTATATATGATGTCAAGAGCTCATTTAACATGTTTTGTCTCAGTTTCTTGAACAATTGCATTCATGCTTTACATACTCTGGAGCTGGTTCATATCATAAGTGAAGAAGGACTGGGAAATGTGTCCTTGAATTTCTTACGACAGCAAGTTGCCGAACGCCATCTTTTCCTCAAATTTCTTGTAAGATTCAATAATCAAGAAGAAGCAAAGGTAACAGAGGAAGTTATCACAAGTTGCTTTCGTGCTGAGAAAGTTGGAGTTCTAGCAAACAATAATGGTTTCAGGGAAATGCGCAACGATTTGCGAATACCCCGGCCGTGCGTTGAATATGAGGATTATAAGTTGATAGATGTAAGGAATCTTGAGGTGGTGTGAAATGATACATAGCTACATAGCTTGGAGCTTTTGGTCTCAATCTCTTATCTCATTTCTCGGGGTTCCTTTTTTTTTGTAGAAATTTCGCTTACAGAAATCGAGTTCTTTTTAGTGACTTGATATTAGCCTATGTACCATTATACGAAGTACAAGCCCACTTATATATTTTTTTGTTAACAAAAATCTCACTTTGACAATAAAAATTATAAAATTATAGAGCTTGCAGAAGAAAAAAAGCGAGAATATTAGTTTAATTAAAAAGTTTGAGACTTTGTATCAATCAGACTATCTTCATATACTGCCTCAACAATTGAAGCAAAATTGTTTCAAACATTTCTGGCCATAAGTAATCGAAAACAAACAATATTTTCTGCAAATCTAATTCTCACCCAGCAAATCATAATGATATCAAGCAGTTAAAGGACATAACTACAGAATAGTTTAACTCTCCTGATTGTCAAACAATGATGGGTGGATACCACATTCTGGGTTTCTTCCTACTGGCAAGGCGTCTTTAAAAGTTCCCCTCTCTAAAATTATCTTTCACTGTTTATAGTGAAGTGGACTAGATAAGTGGAATTGTTTCTAGAAGCTTGCTGTTTATTCTATATAAGACTTACATCTAACCTTTGTAATAAAATCTCACAACTTGACGCTTACGCTCAAGTATGTAGACATGGCGAATAAATTGGATATAAATATCTTGGAAATTATGATCCATCAAAGACAAAATTGCACAAGTTTATTGAAAAAAAAAAAAGTCAGTTTAAAGAGTAAAATTGCCGTTTTACCCTCTCAAGTCAATAGAATAAAAAATATAAATTTGTAACATCATTATTTGAATAATGTACTTGAATTCCTGCACCATCTTTCAGTCATGATTTATTGAAAATGATTGAATAGTTAGCTAGTGAAAAAAAGAGTCGAACTCAAGCTCACTAGAATGAAAGGGAAAATTTTAGACTATAGCGATATATAGAAAGTTAAAATGCTTGATCCCGTTGAAGAAGTTTATATGGCTAGAATTTCTTCAATGATAATAGCTAAGCTCAACCGCTGCCGAGATCTTGGAATGAAACCAAACTTTATCTTTCAGGGCCAACCTATAACCATTCTTGCTATAAATTGAAGTATATTAGAATATATCAATAGGGCTGCCGCTTCAAATGTCTCACTCTAATAATATTTAAGAAGGATTGATTTCATTGGAAATTTCATTGCCTTGTATCTAAATATCAAAATGGCTTGAGCTGTAACCAATCCACGTATTTTCTTTTTAAATGAATCTAAAATGAAACACTAAGCTAGACATGGTTTAAAACCTTAAGAAACCGTAACTTTTTGGGGTGTAAAACTTTATAATTACTAGATCGTCTAGACTCAGAGGATTTTGTGGGACAAAGATATCGATGGGATGTGAAGTGTACCCTGTGTCTCTCATCATTGAAGTATTTCATTTTCAACTTGCTTGCCAAATGTTCCCTCCTTTGATTTAGTGCTTGCATGATTGCATGCTAGCTTTTGACTGAAAGCAAAACCTTTGAATTTCAATGCATTTTGCTACGATGAGCTTTGTCACTGAGATGACCTAATAGTTTTTTCTATTATTGAAAATTGCTGAGAATTAGTATATATAGCTATAGTGCTATTGAAGTGGCCAGATGAAGGGCATATTCTAAGGTATCAATGCAAGCCGAGATATCACTTATTCAGTGATTGTCGTGTCTTACAGCTTCAATTAGGTGGACTACAGATATTAATGAAGTAGACATTAGACAGTGGTTTAGTCATCGATCCTGTAGCCGCCCATGTCTCACCTCCAATTGCTCAAAGAGCAGACTACTTCTTAACCTACTGTAGACTTTTGTGGCAGTATATTAAGTAAATTGAAGATACAGATGGTCACAAATTGATTTTATATTAACTCTGACATTGAGATAATCAATTCTTCAATTTGAAAGAGTTTTCAGAATCAAAGTTCTGGAGTAATAATTATAACGTTGCGGGATCTTACATGCAATTAAGTTTTAATAATATATTTCCATGTATACATATTTACCATGCATCTATGGCATAGTTTGTCCATATGGCAACTCAATATTGAGGCTGTAGGCGGCACTTGAATGCATATATTAAGTTTGACTTGTGGCCTGGCTATATAGCTATATATATATATATCAGTATGGCCGCTACGGTATACATTGCATATGATATATACGCGTACGATATCTTTTGATCTTTTGATATATATATATATATATATATATATATAAAGTGTACACTATATATTGAGCCCAGCTGCACTACCAGACTCTAGCAGTGCATATAGGCGCCAACTGTGAAGCATGTCAACACATGCCAACCACCAAACTAGGAATGCCGTAGTCAAGGATTATATATAATTCATTTGCACGCGCAAACCGCGGAATTTTCGTGGGTTTAATTACTTCTCAGTGCAGAAAATCAACTGCTTCGTATACTGTTTCTGCCAGAACAAGTAATTTTGAATGGTTTTAGATGCTTGTTATATATATAATAATGCGGTTTTTGGTTTGGTCTCAATATTGTTGCGTCTTGCCTCCACCAATTGTTAACCAGTACGTATACAGTGTATCACTATAGCAACCAGAGTCCTTTTATAAGGCTTGTACTGGCTAAACACGAAATCAAAACATACGCGAAGGCTTGAGATTTGGCTGGACTGAAACAAGATCTACCAGAAACCTGTGCGGAGTCCTATGATGCCATTAACTTAGCAGCAAATGAGAGCGGTATACTTCTTTGAATCCAATATGCTCTGGAGTAGAAATACACAGATCAAAGCCTTGCCACCGCTTGAAGATCACGCAGCTGGGTAGAACCATAAGGCACTAACATATGAAAAGACTCCAATTACTTTTGTTTCCTTTCAAGTTTGACCGCCAGAAAGCACTATATCCACGGCTTCGAAGCCCTTTGAGAGAGTTTTAGAAGAAGCAATAATTAGAAAGCGGGCCTCGACATATATATACATAATTTTCTTTTCAACCCATTTAAAGATATCATTATAAAGTACAGAATTGGTTCAGATATCCACAGGCTAGGCCTGCTAGATAATTATTATTGGATAGCTATATTTTGGCACTAGTTCCCTCTTTTCTCTCCCTCTCCTCGTCCTCACACTTCTTTTACTTCTTTTCTCTCTAGTTCTCTCTTTCTTTCGAAAATTTCATTTCAAAAGCTTTCATATTTCTTGGAAAGACGGCCTTCAAGCATCTTTATTCATTCCCCTTAAACTGTGAAAAAAAAGTTAATTCAGTTCACTATAACTAAGACAAGTTCCACTAGTCCTAAACATTTTGTACTACGAAAATCCGCCGTCATCCCGCACGTTTCACACAGACTTCCGCAATTTCAACACAAGTATCATTTCTATCGCTGTACTAGTTGACTTCGCCATTCAACTAGACTTTGCTACACCACGAGCTTTATCATCATGATAGACTCTCAACCAGAAGATGAACTTCTCTCTTTTCCCTATACCCAATATCATCCTCACTTTTATCAATCTTCCAGTGCACCAAATCATATACAACCCCAGCAGAACCCAATAAGTATGTTTAAGCAACCCCAAGTGTACGGAAACCCACGGTTTGCAAACCCTATTTCTGTGGCACCATCGTCATCTCACTACACGCCCTCAACTGCGCCAAATCAAATGGCCTTCCCCAATCAACTTCCTAATCCACTTGGAGCCTACCCAGCAATGGCTTCACCTCTCTCAGCTCACCCTCTCAGCGTTCCTCAGTCGAATTCTGCTTATACAACCGCGCCGCCAACAACGGCCAATTATTTCAAACACCACCATTCTTCGAGTGAAGGAACCATTTCATTGTTAAACCCAAGAGCTCCTCCTATGTTTATGGACCAGTACACACAATCTCAAGAGATCGATAACAACAGTAACAGAAGTAGGACCAATTCCACTGTCAGTAGTCACCATGGGTACGCGCCATCTCTTCCTTCAACAGTACCCGTGCACGCTGAAGGCACTAAGCCAAGAAGGCGTCGCGGAACTACCTCAAAGAGATCCCTCGAAGAACAAATCATAGACAGTAATATCCCCACGGCAACATCAATTGGGCAAATCCCTCCCCAGCGCTCTGGGATATCCGTGGGATTGCTCAGTATGCCTTTAGTTAATGGGATGGGATCTTCCCAAATGGCTGGACCTACGCTACCACTAAGTCTGCCAGAACCACCACTTGCTACTGCAACCCCATCGAACCCTGCTGCGTTAAAAGGCGAGAGTGTGTCACGACCTAAGAAAAAATCGAAATACACTGCAGCCCAAGATAATCTTATCTTGCGCTTAAAAAAAGACGGCCGCAGCTGGCATGAAATCAGTGAGACTGCGAAATGTGGCAATAGCATTGCAGCACGCAACAGATATCAAGTACTCATTGGACAGCAAGGCGGAGGCGCCGTAATTTGGGATAGTGAAGACTCCGCGCGACTTAAGGAGATGCTTGAAGATGGTGAGCGAACTAAATGGAGATTCATTGCTAATGAGCTGTCGCGGATGCGAAGCAAGAAAGCAAGCGCTGAAGCTTGTCAAAGAAAAATTAAAGAGTTATTCGAGGAAAACCCAGCTAGCTTTGGAATTATTCTAAACCCGCCTATGGCAACTATGCCACAATTTGGCGGATATGGAGGAGGAAATATGATCTCGCCATCAGGGAATGAATTCCATGACTTGATGGGAAACAGTCAACCTCAACATTTTGACGGAAATGGAATGATTAATCCTTTCTATAAAAGGTAGGAAGGTGTATTTCAATAAGAGACGAAAACATGAGCAACAAGCAAAGACTTTTCAGAGAAAGATGAGTTGAGAGGATGTAAGCTTTAAACTGAAGAAATTCAAGAGGAATTCAAATTGTCTAGATGGATGTTGCGATCAAACTTGGAAATGAAAAATATGAAGAGGATTATTAAATTATTGCAATTTATTTGGAATAGAGAACGGCAACTAGCCTTGTTATAGCAAAGATGTGATGAAGCCAATGGGAAAGCCAATTGATGCTACTAAAGCACTAGTGAAAGAGACTAGATTAATCTCTTCTGCACTGCTGAAAGAGTGATAATAGAACAGGAATGGAATAGACTGGTGCTAGCAACAGCTTAAGTTTCGAGCTGCTGGCACCAGTCCATCTGATATATACCGGAAAGATTTGTAGCTAATCAGTCTAAAACTCTTAAAATAGTGATTTAGTCCATTCAGTTTTAGTCAAACGTAGCAGTTAGTGTTTTGAGCTTACTTTACAGACCACTATATGGTTGATTTTTTTTCTTCTTTTCACTTCACAAGCTTAGGGATTCAAACTGATAACCCGCTCTGACTCGACTTACATCTTGCTAACGATAGTAAAGCTGCTTCAAAAGCGAGGGTCTGAAAGCGGAAAAAGAAAAGGCACACGTTGGAAGGAACCTCAACTGTTTTTATCAGACACATAAAACCGTTCAGAACAAATACTTGTGATGAGATACTTCAGCAAAAGATATGATTAAATTCATACAATACATTTCGACGCAAAAGATCAGGGTGTTCAATGCCATATAATGCCTGGATGTTTTCAAAGCCATCTCCTGGCTGTAGAAGCGAGCTGGCCGTGAGAATTCGTTCAACGCCTGTCCATAAAAGCAAAACATCACAAACACATGAATTTCAAACAGCTAGAAGAGACAAGAAGATTAAGAGCAGATTTGAGCAAAGGTGCTCTATCCATTGATATGGAGAAATCTCCGCGGAGTAAATGTTTAAATTTGGATACGCTAGCTAATGTCCGTGGCTTCTTTGTGGTTTCTGGTGGAATTCCTTATAAAGCATAAACACAAACAACTCTCCTGCCGAAGCTTTGAATTGATTGTTAATAGTTTAACATTAGCCTGAGGCTGCTTTTATTTATAATAGTAATTGATCGTGCATATGTGGAGATGTCAATTTTTCTTGGGAAAAGTTTATTTTACTAGCTATTGAAACTTATGATTAGCCATCAAGATGGGCTATGTGTAACAAATTGAGTCAAGCGACGGCTTCCGCCCTGATCAGTGATCAGTCCTATTAATTGAGCTGGCGTAATTTTCGAATGGGTCAAACTCAATTTTTTTTTTATTCATTTGAATTGCCTTTTAAATAGAAGGCGGTTCATAAGTTGATGAAATTGATATATAAAATCTGCGGGTTCTTAACTCTCAAAGGTTCTCCGAATGCAACCTTGGTCAGTCCCCATTTTGCCCCTAGGTAAGCAAAACTCTCCTCCCACATGGAACAAAAGAAAAAGCGCGCATCATTCCGCCATCAAAAAATAACATTTCTTCAAGTTTTTGATGTAGATAAAAACTCAGTGGCACATGAATTCGGGCTTCTCACTTATCCTACTGAATCTGTCTAAAATAAGCGAAATTTCGCACGCTCTATGCAATTCAATGAGCTTCTCAAGACGGGGTTTAAAAACATTGTGAGCCCGGGTGTTTGTTTAAAATAATAGAGAATGTTATCTGATAGCCTACAGAATACTCGTTGACTAAAAAAGAAGTCGGTTTGTAGGTCAGTTGTACGGTTCATGTATACTTATCCTCTAGAAGACATCTAATGTTTCCATGCATGAAGTATCACTAGCTAGCTAGCTAGCTAGCTATTGAATGATTTCTAGCTAAATCTCCGGATATATCTGGTGATAATATTGCATTAATTTGAAATAGATATATATTATAATTATTTGCAATTATCTCTTGCGCTATACTATATATATACATGTTGCCGTTTTCTTTAATTTACGACCAAGCTCAAGCACTTCATAAATTACCTATAGCTTATCTGAATTTCATGCTGGAATTAGATCCATTATACTCATTATCTGGTTACCCTCTAGTGTGAGGATATAACAATAGTCAAAGCCTTCTTTACTTTACATGTGGGCTGGAACTGATTTTTTCTAGCTAACAAACCGTATACTTTTGTAGGCAAGGATCCCTATAGCTATACAAATCTCAATTGATCAGAGAGTTTCAACAAGAAAACCTTGGCATGAACTCATTATTAAGCAAAAAGAAATATATATATATATGCATACAAATAATAATTTTCATTATTACTTGCGCGGTGATTGATAAGGTCTTGATTTTGCAAATTTAAATACATTAATATTGTTTCTGGTATATATATTGACTCGCTTTAGGGTATCCGCGTTGCCCTTTTAACTACGGCCAGAGTTTCGAGGTCTCGATTTGCTAAAGTAGATGCCTTGTTTCTCTAGCCAGCCTAGCTAGGCAAAAATGCCTTTCTTCGATTAAGAAACACCTTCATACATAGACAAACCAATGCATATACGAGATTTTTATACAATTGTTGCTCATGCTTATACATATAAGCTAGCTTACGACGCATAAGTTAAAAGAAAAAAATAAGAGACGCATTAAACTTTTGAGTGCATGCACATGTTGTGGTGAGTATAATTGGTTTTGGAATAAGCTTTATAAATCTCTAAATCTGTGAATCTCTAAATCTCTAAATCTCTAAATCTCTAAATTTCTAAATCTCTAAATCTCTAAATCTCTAAATCTCTAAATCTCTAAATCTCTAAATCTCTAAATCTCT